>JANHGC010004175.1:96601-113574 GCA_027560395.1 Boaedon fuliginosus | reverse complement strand
CAATGTAATGAACTGACTTCTTCTTTTATTCAAAACTTTCAGCCAACTATACAAAACTGGGTCTGGTGAGATTTATTGATGGGAAAGGGTGGGAGGGAGGGAACTGAAGATGTATTTGGGGAAAAAAACCTATTTCATAACCAATACCTTGCTTGATTTCTCAATAATTATATTAACTGATAATGTTTGTGCTTATCCTTTCTTTCTATAAGAAGGCAGGGCAATTAATTTGCAAATATTTACAATCAACAGTTTTGAAAACAAAAACTATATATTAAGACAATTTATCAATACAACATGATGCCTTGAAAACAACATAGATAGGATCAAATGCTACACTGTTTCTTGTGTTCTTATTTTGGCTTTTAATAGCTTCAATTAAATTTTTTAAAAATACATATTTATTATACTTGCATAATTTTGAAAAAGTGACTGTTAACCATAGGTTGTAAGGCAGAGAATGCTTTCAATCTAGACAAGGCTTTTATTAAGCCATCGCCTCCCCTCATTTGAAGAAATTTATTAAATATCCAGGCACTGTCTCATTTAATCTGTTATATTTCCTGCTTTTCCATTGCTTTTCCAATCTTTTTGTTTACTATAGGGGGAAAAAACTCATTAAGGAGTAAATAAGCAGAATAATCACGCACTACGTTCCTGTCTGAGAGCACTCAAGGTCATAAATTACGAGCTACTCTACAAGCATAGGAGGCAGCCATAAAAAAGCAATCATAACTATCCACTTCAGCTGGATAATACCTTTACTGAAATCAAGCAACATGGTAAAAATAATGGGCAAGAATAAGACAGGAGATGGTCTTCTTCCTGTGGCCATCTTGGCAACTTATATTGAACCACACTGACCTCTGGTGGCTAAGAAGAACTGACTCAGAAAAATTCAAGCTACTTTGTTCCCTACCTACCCCCATTCTGTACTCATCTACAAATATAATTATTTCAGTACTGTTTCAGTACTTGGTACTAACTGACGACTCTTTAAAATATGCTGTGTTTAGCGAATTAACAATCACTTACAGAGGAAAATAATGGAACAAAAGCCAAAAGAAGGTTTGTATATTAATGCTGCAAGAAGACGTCTCTAGAAAAAAGGTGCAATCTTTTAGAGTTTATTGCCAGTCGACATTATAATCCAAGCACTAGTGGATAATTGGTGGATAATTGCTAGTTCCATCAATGAAAGTAACTATCGGAGCATTCCATCTCTCCCCCCCACCCCCCGCTAATGGATCTTGTTTGATTAAAAAAAAATATTGTAATAGAGTTTGGAGTAATGGTTAAAACACTGGCCTAGAAACCAGGAGACTGAGAGTTCTAATCCTACCTTAGACATGAAAGCCAACTGGCTGGCTGGGAGTCAGTCACTCTCCCTCCGTCCAACACACCTCACAGGATTGTTATTGTGAACAAAATAGGCAGCAGAACATTATGTACATTCATTACCCTGAATAATTTATAAAGTAAAAAAGGCAGGCTTAAAATAAATATCCACGAGCCATAGTAAATAAATATCCACGAGCCATGAAGAGAGCTACAAATGAAAGAGGGTTCACTTGAAGGACAATTAGGATAAAAACTAAATAAACAAAGAAAATACAGAAGAAATGCCATGCCTTGTCTATAAGCATCTTAGATATCTCACCAAGAGGTTCCTGGAAATTAATGTCCAACAAAAAAGTAAATGCAAACCCTTCTGATGTACAGAGAGTTTTAACTGATGCAAATAACATAGAAAAGAAGGAAGCTTGTGCTGTTAGAATGGAATTATAAGGCAAGTTTATTCCCACTCCCTACCCCCAAAAAAAGAATAGAAGAAAATTTTTGCAAAAATATCTAGGAATAGGTTAGTTGCAATGTAAAGTACATCTTTGATCCTTGATCAAATGGATTTTAAAAATTGATTTACTCTTGTATAGACCTGAAACTTTTGGGCTGTGTCAAAAGTCTTATTTTTACAAAGAAGAAAAAATAATTCTCAATAATTCCAGAAATACTTTTCCACTAGACTTTTTTTTAATTCATATGAAATTATGCAAGCATGAATGATGAAAATTCTTAAGTGTCTAGAAGATCTATTGCTATAATTTCCGGATTGTATGGAATACTATACGTTACCATAATTTATGGAGATCTACTGTGTTGGTAATTTGTAAATCAGGATCAATAAATCATTTGCAGAAGATGTTCCAAAATGGCACACAACTTTTTGTCACAGATATAGAAGACCAAGATTTCAGAGATTATGGGAAATGAATATTTCCTTGGATTGGTAGGTCAATCCAGACCCTTGACTTTTTTTGGGAAATTGTGCCTCTATACATGCATGCATGGCTTCATATATCACACTAAGCCACACTGTGGTTTGATTTAGTGCTGGGATCACAAATGCAGTGCCTGCATATATTTTCCATGCTGCCTGTGAGCTCTCAACCAAGCCGTTATATTTATTCTTTTAATTACAGTAATGGGAAGCTGGCTAACTGTAAAGGAAAGTATCACCCTCTGGCATCATTCTTATTTCCACAAATGCCTTTAGGTTCCACCAGAGCCTCAAAAGCTTTCTTAGCAAATTAAAATGAGAAGTAATTAAACTCATTGCTTTCTCTGAAAATAGCCCTACCTCAAGGGGGGACCGAAGGGTAAAAATGTATACTACGGAGTTTTCTATAATAGAGGTAGTCCTCATTTAGCAACCACATTTGAGACTGGCAACTCAGTTGTTTAAGTGATGCAGTCACTAAGTGAAACTGAAACTGTACTTATAATTTTACTTCAGCTTTCCTATACTTTACAAACCTGCAAAAGTTATAAATGTGAGGGTTTGTTGCAAAATGACTTTATCATCACCATTGTAACTGCAATCACTGTCTGAGGTAATTGCTAAATGAGAACTACCTGTCATGCCCTCTAGTTCTGTGACTCTTCTCTGAATTTAATACAGTATGTCTCCACTATCTCCCCAAATTTGGGGGCTATTAGCTAACCAAGTGATTTAAGCTTTCTTATTTTATACATCTTGATTTATAACTGAAGGTGCAGTATAAACTCAATCAGTTCTGTCCACTCTAAAATCAGCTTTTAAAGTATCAATCCTATGCTCAGTAGCAGTGCTTCTGCCTTAAAGTTGTAAGTTTCAATGATTTGTTAATGAAGACCAAAATTAAGGGGGGAGGGAGTTTGTACAAACTAGTTTGCAAATCTCATTTAATAGGATATAGTAAATTCATTGTAAAGTACCTCTCAAATGATGAGACATTTGGTAAACTGTCATGGATTTAGGCATAATGCCAACCATAGTTAGAAATTACACTAGTCTTAGATTTTAAACTGGAAAGTTGCAGCCAAAAACTGTTGCTGCCTCTTCTTTTCACTGCAAACTGCTTTAGGGTTGCAAGTTAAACCATAAATTAAACTTAGCACTTTGGAAAACTGCTAAAAATCCATAAAGCCAAATTTAACTAATCTTATAAGAAGCAAAAATTTGGTCTATATTTATTTACATGAAAACGTATTTTTTACTTGTCTGGTCACTTTCTTAGGACTGTGATTCCCTGCTTGATCGAAATTTATTAGTTACATGCCAACACTAGATCACTGTTGATTCTTGGTCATGAAATATATAGACCTTCTCTGATACATGATCAACCCCAGGTCTGACCCTTTAAGTCTTTCAGTGAATCTTTTCTGCTGGTCATCCTTTTCTCACTTTCTTTTCTATAGACTTCCCAAAGAAGCTGGGTCTTCATATAATAAATTGAGCCTTGTTATTTGTGCCTTGATTGACATGTTTATGTTGCATTATTCTACGATCCATTTGTTTGTTTTTGGCAATCTATAGTATCCTCAGGATAGTATTCTCAGTATTTTGGTCTTCTCCAAAAGCAAGGTCTCTTTTAATCTTGCTTTTTCAAAGTCCAGCTTTCACTTCCATAGAGCATCACAAAGAAAACCATTGTCAGCACAATTCTGATATTTCTCAGTACAGATATATCATGGCATATGAATATCTTTTCTATTGCTACTCTACCAAGTGCTAGTCTGCAGTGCATTTCTTGACTGCTTGTTCTTTTATTGTTAATAGGCAGAAGCTATCAATCTCTGTTGTCCCTTATAATTACAGCTGCTAAACCTGTTGTCTTAAGCGTGGTTCAATTGCCCCAGGTTTTTTTTACTGTGCTCCTTGACTTTCATTATTAAACCATCCAGATTATTTGCATTTTCAGCTATTAGTTTAGGTTCATCAGCTAGTACATGATTAAAACTACAAACTACATATTTAATTTTATAACAATTTAAACTATGGTAACAGAGTTGTTTAACTTTAAAGAAACCTGAGTTGGTCCATATGATAGTACTCATGAATACATAATATTATGCATTCCAATAGGTTCCATACAAATCAATGACCAATTTTTCCAAATTAGTAGTAATTCTTCAAAAAGCAGGTGTAGTGGTAATGCTCTTACACAATAATGATATTCCTAGCTGGAAAATAGCTCATTAGGATAAGCCCCCAACATTATTCTTTATATACCAACTTTATTTTTCCTTTATTTCTTCATTTATAGTTACTTCCTTCTTTTTGGGGGATAATGAATCCCCATGAACCCCCAAATTCCCAATCATGCTGAGCTGTAGTTTGTTGGAGAAGTTTCATTTGCCTGAGTTACGTATAATGCTAATGTGTACAGTTTTGTGCAGTTTACAAAATTCAGTGGCTGTGTTCACAATAATATTACAGCAGAACCAAAACCAATCCTGCTGTGATTAAGCATGAGATGTAAACTCAGCCATACATTTATTTCTGCTGTTGTTGGTAATGATCTCCATGTAATGGCTTGCACACAATTTCTTCACACAGAACACAATCCACTCTGATTTTTAAGATAAGAGGAAATTTTCAAATAAATGAAAGAAATTACGGTATGGCTTTTAGTTTTTGTTGTAATCATACTTCAAAGATAATCATCTTAAGCCTGAAAAGGGTTAGATTTTTGAGGGAATAAAGCACAGATTGGTATAAAGATGTTGCTTAGCTGGGTCAGTCATGGATACTGATTTTCATGAATTTCTGATTAAAATAAATCAGTCTCCTGTAATATTTTTTTCTCTCAAGAATACTGTTGATGGGAAAGAAATATATTCTAATCCTTTGGTCCATCTCATGAAACATTAGGCATATCTTAGATGTGTATGTTATATTTGACTGTTAGCAGTCCTCTAGATCACTGCAGTAATTTTAAAATAGGGAGCTAAATCTTCGTTAGTAAAATAGCTCAATTGCCAAGAACTGGGAAAAAATCTATCTGTGGGCAAGGAATTTATAGACTAAAATTAATTGATTCAGATTATTCCATCTTTGAAAGACTGAGGTTGTAATCATAAATCTACCTGACAGTAAACTAAATTTAGAGATGGCTGTACCGATATATCAAATCACTTAGGATATATACATGATCACTTCTTGTCTCCAAATCTTATTTTCCTAAGCAGCCTCTCATTATTGGTCTTCATTTGAAAAATTTCTATAGCCTACGTAAGGGCAGAATTTTCTCAATGTAATTTTATCTTTTGCAAAATATAATGGTTTTATCTGTCATTTCACTTGCCAGTACTGTACATATTTCCTAGTTATCAGTGGCACTTTTTGAAATAAAGTTTCTGATCAGAACAAGATTCCTGTGTCTGTTCTTCCCCTATCAACTGTGCTAATGATAAATTCAAAACTAGGGCTATTTGAACAAATACTGTATCTGAACCAGAGATGGGATTCAGCCGGTTCGGACCGGTTCAAGTGAACCAGATGCTAATTTTACATCTGGTTCACCGAACCGGTAGTTGCAAGGACTGGCTGGCCCCAACCACACTGCCCTTCCCCTCCCAGGAGTCTCCACCCGGTCCATTTTGGATGCCCGGTACATGCAGGAAGGCTTGCAAGAAGAAAAATGGGACGCAGGGGGTGTGGTGCATCCCCCAGCATCATTTTGGCTCCAAGGGGGCAGGGAGTCTTGCTAGGCCCAAAACAGGACATGGTGCAGGGGTATGGTGCAACCCCCCATGCCCTGTTTTAGCTCCCAGGATGCTGCAGGGAGGCTTGCTAGACCCCAAGAAAGAGGGAGGGAAGGGAAAGTGAATGAGATATGGAGGGAGGGAGGAAAGAAGGACCACAAACCCTGACACTAGATACAGCTTCAGAGGATGCTTTGAAACAGCACAGCAAACCAGGGCTGGAAGGGACCTCGGAGGTCATCTAGTCCAACCCCCTGCTCCAGCAGACCTTGTATCATCTTGGTTATTTTGGTGCCTCTAACACAGAGGAGAAATTCCCAGAAATCCCCAGCCATTGCCAATCTCTCCCCTCTAGTAAAAAGAAACCTAGAGCAAAAACTTCATACAGTATTAAAAAAATGAATAGAAAAGGGGGCTGTTGTGTATTGTTTAATGAACTGCTATATTGGCCATGCCCACCCAGTCACACGACCACCATATTAACGTTATGAAGTATTTTTATATGTAAATTCAGCCACTGCCTATGGCACTCTTTAATACCTATTAATTATATCCAAGTAATAATAAAAATAACACGTTTGGATGAACATTGTCTTTATTTTTTACTACCACATGGATCATTATAGAATTAAGTCATTTTGCTATCAATGGATTGTTGTCCCTTAATACACATTTAACATTAAATCTCAGTTATCAATGCTTTAGCAATGATCTCTAAAGATCAAGAAAAGCAGATTACAAGTTATCAGAGAGAATGGAAGTATTTACCAGTTTTAAGCACAGGTTTTACGTATTTTAATCTTTTTTACTTTTCCGTACAATTTAAATGTTTTCTTTAGAAATTTCTTGAAAAAAATTACTACTATGGTGTACTACAAAAACATTTCCAGAAGTTAAAATGGTCAGTTCTACACTTTACCATTTGCTCTACAAAGAATAACTTATCCAAGTTAAAACTTTTTCCCAAGAAACAGGGCCAAATGTATCCTGAACATTTTCTATTGCTATTCCTTTATTAAATGTTCTAATTTTGGGGTTCTGTCCTTTCCTATGCCCATGACTTCCCAAGACCTTTTGCAAAATTGTCTGAGTCCTTCCTTTAATCTATCCATTGTTTTTGCTTCTCCAAATGATTAATTTCTAATAAACATTTTAAATTATTATTCATGACTTTTTATAACAAAACATTGGATACTCCTACAAGAGCATTAGCAAATGATCCATAATAAACTTTAACAAAAGTCAAGCAAACTTTTCCCCAATGTACATAACAAAATGGCCCAGAAGATATGAACATTTACTACAATATAAATTTTAAGGGAAATATAGTTTGAAGGAACAAACCCACTGTTTGTTCCCTCCAAATAACACCTGATTCTATGGTATACATTCCAACATTCATAAATTGGGATACCACAGCATGCTAAATCTTGATCTGTTATTATTTTTGTTAGGGGCTAAGTTATCATTAACATACATTAGTTATAATTGCTGGATAGGTGACAATACAGTTCATATATTGCTATAAACATGCTTCACATACTACAGTATCCAAATTCATACAATTTACTTAGCTAGCCAAAAATCAACCAACCAGATCAAATCTTAGTTTGACACAAAATTAATGTGCTTATTTTAACAAAATAGGTGCTGGTAACATCAGTGTAACAGTAGGAAGAAGAGATAGGTTTTACTGGTACTTAATATACTCATTTTTTTTTATAGAATGACAAAAGAAAATAATCAGAAGATAAGATAGGAGTTAGTTTTGGAATTCAAGGGCTGCAGATTGAGTTCATTTATCACACTAAACCACTATTTACTTTTCTTTCAAACTACAGTTTGCTGAATAAATTATAATTGGTGACTTGGTGACTAATCTTGGTTTCTAATGTGGTGGGATGAAAATAAATCACAGTTTGAAAGCTATTGGAAAACAAAACAAATCAAAATTCAGCTTTTCTTTTGTTCTTCTCAGTTCTGATATTGATCTGAAGCAGAGTGAATGGTTTCATAGAAAACACCAACCTTTATCAAAAAGTTATCAACATTGTTTTGACAAAGAGAGATGCTAAACAAGGATGTTCTTGGGATTTCATTAGAACCTTTAACAAAGGAAATAGAATGTGTTTGGAAATACAGGGATTAGAAACTAATGGCTATGAATCTTTTTATTACTGATATTGCCCTAACTGTGTGAAGCAGAAGGGATTTTCTACTATTATGAATATTCTTCTAATTTTTGGAAAATTAACAACTCACTATTGAGTTGTTATACAACACAACTCACACAACTCTAACTCACTAGTTAGATAAATACTCCTACAACAATATAAAATATATTGAGCAAATCATCAGCAATTCAAATCAATAAACACTCAATTATCTTGGGGGGGTTATATTCCTAAATATTTGGAGAAATATTTTTAAGCTTGATAAAGTCAGAACAATCAATACTTAAGATGGAATGTTTAAGCAGCTATTAAAAATGTGGGCACTTCCTCTTGATATAATTAGGCATAACAAATCTGAAACGTTCAAAATTCATTTCTTCTGAATATGTTCAAGAAATTGGAAAATATACTTCCCTAATTAAACTCAACATCCATTTATAAAAGTGTTATGATGAAAACAAAATTAAATAGTATCAGGTCTGGGGAATTAGCTTTATTATTTAAAAGAATTTCCACAGGACTTTGAAATGACAGGAACATTCTTTAACATTTTAAAAGAATTTTAACTCATTCATGGATTGCAATATATATTCTGCATCATACTGCAGTTCTAGCAATCAGAACCTACACAGCTAAAGCCATGACTAAATTTGAAATTAGGCTAAATTTATCACTCAGTAGGAAAGAAGGAAGATTTCAAAAATGTAAAACATTGTGTTACAAGACAAAATTTTTGAATTGGTTAAATGTAGCATTACAATCAGATATAAAAAAAAAATTACCTTGACTTTGTGGTTATTTTTGTAGAGAAAGCCACTCAAATCAATTTTGCTCCAAATTAGGAAACATTGAACAAAAGCAATTTATAGATATTCAAAACTAAAGAAACTCAACATAATGAGTTCCAAGCCCCATTTATTCGAGGAAATATAAAGAAATAGGTAAATTTTATACTACATGGTTGTTCTGTACAGGTAATTTTCAACTTATGACTTTGAGCCCATAATTAAGGTTGTTAAGTGGATCACCACATGACTGATCCAATTTTACAATTTTACATTTTTTTGTCACTAAACAAATGCAGTGGTCATTAAGCAAACTGTGGTTGTTAGGCAAACCTACTGGCTGGAAGCAAACACCAGTTTCTGGCAAAAAAAAAAACCTACAAAAAAGTGCACTCATGTGACTGTGGAATGCTATAAATGCCCATAAATGTGGGCTGGTTGCTAACTGCCAAAAATGTGATCATGTGACCTCAGGGGGACCCAGCCTTCGACCTTCAAATCTGTGTCATAGATAGCTTTGAGGTTCATCATCACTTTGAACAATCACCAGGCAACCTGGTCATAAATCAAGGACTATCTGTAAAATTTCAGTCGTTTTGGATTAAAGTTCTTATTAAATAGGCAAGCCATAACTCTGGTCATTTCATCAGATCTTAACTTGGCCTCTTTTTTTTGATAATCCAAGAAATTCTTTAAGACACAAATATTAACAAAGTATTAACAAGTCCTGGAAAACAGGAAAGAATGGGAAATATTGCTAAGGTGACAAATATGTTAGAAAATCTCTATAAATGGAAATTTGACCACCAAAGTGGCAATATCATATGATTTTACTTCACTTAATTTATATTTATTATGCACAACCAGGTCATAATAATTGTCTATGATCCAGTCGAGGTTCCTAAATAATCTAATTAGAGATAGAAAAATTACCATTACTGAATAGCACCATGTTTGACCAAATCAACAGCAGAAACCCATCACTGTACTTTAAGGAAAATGTTTTTGCCTACTAGCAGAAAGATAACTAAGATGTAGTTGTTCTGATGTTATTTTCGCTACCGATAGTATAGTAAGAATATCTTGTCTTTGCAGGGGAAATTATATTTTTTTACACATTGTGTGAATCAAGTTTTTAAAGCCATGATTTGCAAACTACAATGGCCAAGTTTACACAACACATGAAGCTAAGACCAAGCAAACGGCCACAGTATATGGCTAGGTAAAGTGCATGAATCCCACAATGAAATTTGAAGGACATGAATTGCTCCCCTGCTATTAAAAACTGAAGCTCTTAATTTACTGCAGTGGTTTTGAATTCTCCATGTTTATCTCTTTTATGAACTCAAGACCAAAACATAATGCCATCTCAAATAAGACTACTATATTTGGGTTGCAAAAATCCAGCCAAACATTTCAAAGTAGGAGTTACAGCCCTACAGAATAAAATATAATCTAAAATCCCACCTGGTAATATAAAAACTGTTTAGCATGTGTTATCATTGTATTTGCCTGTGTTAACATTCTATACTGTGAAGTAACAAATTGGTATCACCTTCAAAACAAAACACGTTAAGAAAACTTCTATATGAATGTATCCATTTATCCATAAAAAAGCATTTTTTCCCTTTGATAATTATATTTTAAACATACAGCTACTTTCCAGTGATACAGACATTTAGCTTCCCACTTTTCTACTACAGTTCTTGTTATCTAAGAATTGAGAGGACCTTAGAACAGTGTTTAGCAGAGGGAGGGCCTGGAACCCAAAATGGCAAAAGAAAAAGAAGGGAAAAAAAATAACCCATTATCCATTTCCCTTTGTGTAGGCATGAAAGTACAGTGGAAGTTTTTTAAAAAATATTGCGGGTGCTTCTGTTAGGAATTTCAACAAACACATTCAAGCTATCAAAGTGTTTCAGGTATTAAAATCCAGAATCATTTTATTAATCCTTTGCAGAATTTTGGGTGGAGTTCAGTGTTTGGATGTCAGAGTTAGCGTAGATGACACACGGAAAATCTGTGGCAACATGTTACTCAGTTGGTAAAACATTTCTTCAGAAATACTTTGTGGTACCAAGAATTGAACAGTTCGAGAAATCCCACCATCCCAGGAAGCCATTTCCATCATAAATCCTTTGACACACTTAAATACAAGTTCTGCTCTTTTCAGACACCAAGATATTGTCATTTCTTCAGACATATCATGTATCAGCAGAAGAGGAATACTAATTGTGGTGATGTCATGGGTGCAGCACACTTTAAGGATGTTTCGGAGGCCCATGATTGCAGGATCCCTGGCTGTAATATTACCCGACCTCACATTGTCATCCACACAAAGATGAAAAGTCACATGAATTTCAGAGAGATTTGAATGTCGGGTGATATAAAATTCTCCTGGAAAAATATTTGATTGATTCTGTTCCCCATTCTTAGATTTATCTTCATTGCCACTATTTCTGTTTCCTGCTTCGTTCAGTCTTTTGGCTTTACTACTGCGTTGTGCTCGAGCATAAAGAACAACCTGTTGAACAACTTCAAGCTGTTCCTGAACTCCAGGAAAATGGAAATCTGTACACTCCTGGCAAACAGTTGCAAAATCTCTTTTGATCCCACTGTACGAACTGATGCGATTATCCACAAGCAAGACAAGACCACAAAGGGATGTTGAATAAAGTGAAAGTGCAGTTTGAAGACGGTGGAGTTTGACTCCGCTGCGGTGACTGCGCTTGTGCTTGCAGAAATCCAACATATCTGCCCTTAGTAGTCGCAGATTATGCATGGTTTTCAACTGCGCTCCCAAATGGATAGTGAAACTTTCTTCCAATTGCCTCTGTTCTTCAAAGAGTCTTCCAGTTCCTTCTTCAGATTCCCTCCACTGATTAGGAGTAACTTTGATCTCATCACCAATAGTACTGTTAGGATTTTTCAGATCCTGGTGAACTTTTACCACCCATTCTTGATACTCCTGCTTTTGGATTGCTGTGGTTTGTTTCAATTCACTGTTCCACTTGTTCTCCAGTAGCTGCTGGGATTCAAAGTGCTGAGCTGCCAACATGTTTACATCTTGATCTGTTAATGATTTCCCCAGTTCTTGCATCACCTTATCCATTTCTGCCCGTTGTCTTTCTCGCAGTTTTTTTAGCTCCACATCCCTCTCGCTTATTAATTCGGAGATGCTAACAAAATAATTATGTTCCAAGTTTAATAGAGTTTCAGAGGCAGGAGAGTGGATCAAGTCATGATAAACATCTGCAAAATCTTCATCCCAGCTGGGGTCTTCTGGTCTGGCATACTCCGAGGTTGCCTCAGTGTAAGCTTGGGCCCATGCCTTGGCCAGCTGGTGTAAATCCATTTTACCAGATTTTACAGCTTCCAGAGCCGCTTCCGCTTCTCTGTCAAAATCTTCTACGGATTCCTCCTCTATGAATTTCGTAAGAGACTCTTTCAAGCCGTTTTCTACGAAGCAAGGCAAATTATGAAGCAGCATTAGGCGCCTAGGCAAATGACTCACGTTTTCTTGGACGGGGAACTTCAGCGGCACGGTCAGCAGAAAATGCTGCTTCCCGGCCTTGAATTCATACACAAATTCTCGCTCCATCCTGCGGCTTCCTATTGTCCCCCTCAGCGGCTCTTCCTTTCCAGGGTTGGGAGGCCTTCTTTAAAGCTGCGTTTTCAATTCACGTCCTTTTCGAAAGCCAAAATAATAATAATAATAATTTAAAAAAAAACACCCTCAACAGGCGCTTCCCGTCCTCGGTGGCTTCTGCAGCGCCCGCTGCCTTTCAATGGGAGCCGGCTTCCGGAGCGTGGGGAGAAAGAAAGGCTTCCCGGCCCTTCTGTCTTCAAGCCTTAATAAGCCAGCAGCGCCGCCGTTTTTCGGGCGAGGGTCGCAAAACGGGCGGCATGCGAATCCCGGGCGTGACCGGGGCTTCCGGGGGCGGCCAGGCCGTCTACCGTAGCGTCGGAAAAGGGAGAGTCGCCGCCTCCACCTCGCAGCCGAGACCGTCCTGAGCCACGCTTGGGGGGGGGGGGGGCTTTGAAGGGCCGACTGCCGTCCCGGCTCACCTTTCAAGCGGGGCAGAGGCGAGACGGGGCTCCCTCCCGCCGCCAGGTCCAGCCTCCTGCGAACCGGCGAGAGGGGCGGGCCTGCGCGTTAGCCGGGGTGGAGAGCGGGGGCCGGCCTTGGTAGGCTCAGCCCCCGTCGGCCGTGTTTACATCCGTCCCGCTCGGGTTCCCCTCCGCGGCCTCGCAGCCCGCTCCCCTCCCGCACCTCTGCCCGAACCCACCTTCGCTCCCTTCCAGGCCGGGTCAATGCGGCGCTTTCCGCCGGGCCATGGACACCAGCGACCTCTTCACCAGCTGCAAGAAGGGCGACGTTTGTCGCGTGCGGTGAGGCCTGGACCGAGAGGCTTTGAGGGGCGCTGCGGGCGGGCCCGAGGGTGGAGAAGGTGCGGGTGGCCCGTTTGGGGCATGGGTTGAGCCCCCGAGGTCGGCTGGGGGGTTGTAGAGAGCGGGGGTGGCGTAACTCTTGGCCCCCTTTGTGTTTGTGGAGAGTCGCTGAGTGTTTGTTTACCAGCCAGAACTTTTCAAAGTGGCTCTTGCATTTTCACACTCTTCCAACCTAGGAATGTGGGCCAGGCACTTAACTGAAAGTGCTTCTAATTATTAATTACTTATTTACCATCCTTTTTAGGGGAAGCAGAGAATGAAGCTACTTGTTTATGTGGCATGCAAGGCAAAAGTTGCCTAGGTTGATGGAAATGTAGAATGAAAACTGTATTTTAAGTACCGGTAGTCCTCAACTTACAACAGTTCCTTTAGTCACCATTCAAAGTCACAACGGTACAGAAAAATGTGACTTATGACCATTTTTCACACTTATGACTGTTGCAGCATCCCCATGGTCAAAATTCAGATGCTTGTCAACTGACTCGCATTTATGATGATTGCAGTGTCCCTGGGTCATGTGATCCCCTTTTGCGACCTTCTGACAAGTAGTGTCAATAGGGAAACCAGATTCACTTAAAGTCGTAAAATAAGGCAAAACTCACTTCATAAATTTCTCATTTAGCAAACATACATTTTCGACTCCATTGTGGTTGTAAGTTGAGGACTACCTGTATTCTACATTGAGAACTAGCCTTTGGGAGGAAATGGGCTATGTATGCACCACATCTGGCTCTTTGTAGCATTCAGTATAACAGTAGTAAGATGTTCAAAAGAAGCATTAACACCATTTCTCATGGTGACCAGATTTTCTTATCACACTACATACATTAAAATATTCAATGAAAGAATGCCTGATTCACACTTGCTTTGTTGGAAGTCACTATACTGTAGGTAATTCTCATTAGCTTTCATCACTCCCATTTCCATTTTCTCTCTTCCAACAGCAGCAAAGTGTGTATGCATACTCCACACATTTGATCATTTCAAGTATGTGTTAGAATCCTGTGTTAGGAAGTAAGACAAATAGTTTATTAAATATTTGGGACCAAAAAAATGATAGAAACTATGCTGTTTTAATTTTGTAATGATGAGCATGCTTTTGGCCTGCTCACGTTTACTTATCTCCCAAAGCAACAACTGTTTGGTATTATTAAGTCTCTTATTCAACTTGTTTCATGACAGTAGTGGGAAATCCAACATCCTCCTTGATTAAGTTTACTTCCTGGTGACTTGATGGATATGTCACTGCAATTTTCTTGGCAACAACATGGAAGTGGTTTGACATTGCCTCTGGGATGTTTATTTTGTTTCTTGGTCTAGCCTTGGAATTATCCGGTGCTTGTATTAAGTAGAATGAGCCTGCCTTATGGTTTCTTGTTGTTCTGTTTTTCCATCAGTCAAGTTATGCTAGATGCTGCAATCTAGCTGAGCCCCTGGTTCTTACATTCTTTCTAAAAAAAATGTTTTCCTGCTTATCAGCTCTACTTCATCCCTAAAACAGCTGACAATTTCAGATATCCAAACACAGCTAGTGTAAAAAGTAGAGAGATACAGTATATGTGGGATGAGCTTTGAAGCAATTTATAAATATACAGTCTCATCCTAAAATTACATGGTATTTATTTATTATTTATTTATTATTTATTAAATTTATACCCCGCCTCTCTTCACCCCTAACTTGAAGTTAATTTGAATCTTATCTGCTGCTTTTCCACTAAATGAGTTTAGTGCGGTCAGTAGCAAAGAAGAATTCAGCACTGCTACTGTATAACAGAACATAATCAAAATACAAGCTATTAATAATCGTTAGCAATTTATATAAGAAAGAATCCGCATTTGTGATTGTATTATGTACTTCACATCATTTAAATCTGATTAAATCTGTTAATGACTAAGTCAGTTGATAATTATTCTTATAGTGCTTAAAGGATTTTTCAAGAAACAATGTTTCATTTTTTTTATTTTAGTTATTTGTTTGATTTTAATCCCACCTTTATTATTTTATAAGTAACTCAAGGTAGTGAACATAGCTAATAGTCTTTCCTCCTCCTATTTTCCCCACGACAATAACACTGTGAGGTAGGCTGGGTTGAGAGAATGACTGGCCCAGAATCACCTTGCTAGCTTTCATGCCTAAAATAGGATTAGAATTCACACCATCCTCGTTTCTAGGAAAATTATGGTATTCAGCCAGTGGAAATCTAAGCAGCATAGAGAAAAACAGTAAAACAATTCTATTAGTCTGTACAATAATGTTAATAGTGTCTATATCAGTAGAATGCTATCTTAAAAACTCATGAATAGCATTATATCCTTTCTGTGCTACCATTCACCTCTGGCATATGCATTCCTCATTTCCCACTCCAAATACTCTCTGATAGAACTAATTTCCTAAGTTCTAGGTATGAAGGACCAATGCTGTATTTGATAGTAGAAAATTCCTTAATCGGAAAGCCTCTGCAGAAAATGCTTGTCTCTAGTTCCTTCTACCTTAATTCCTGATGAATGGGAACTCTTGAGTATTTAATTTCTGCAGGCAAATTCTATTTGGAATAAGCACTTTTAGCGATAACGAGTCTCCAAGTTACAAAGGATTTCAAAAGTGATAACTAGTACTTAGATTTGCAACTGGCTTCCGGTTCTGGATTCGATGGGACAGGGCACGAAATCCACCACCTCCGTGGTTTTGGCCCTGGCTTCCCCGACGGTGGGCTCCTTGAGGAGCCTACGACCTCCTGGAGGGCAGGTCAAAGTGAGGGAAGGACGTTAGGACAGCTATAGGGGAAGTTCGCATTTCCCCTGCCAGTCCTCTTCAACCTTCCAAAGCCTCCGACGGGTGAAGTGGCGCCATGGCAACATGTTAGCCGAATAACTGAGTCGGACCGGGATTAAGATTATGCTGGAGGAGATTTGAAATAACGGGCAGTAGCAACGGAGTGAGTGACTAAAAAGTTCAAGCAAAAAAACCCAAAAGACTTAAAGAACTATTCCCAATAATTATTTGGCTGCGAAACTGGCAGTGCAGGACGTAAAAAAAGAGAGAAGCAACTGCATGGAAATTTGCTGGTGGGATGACCCCTAGCAATTTTACCGAAAGATAAAAGAGTGGAAGAAAATAAAATAAATTGGTATTTAAAAGGCTCCAGAACCGCTGTAAATAAAACCAGATTTAAAGAGTTAAAGGCTTATTTGGGCGATCCGTTGTACGCTGATACATAGATAAAATGAAGGATTTAATGGAGGACTTTCAAAATGTACGGGACCTAATGCAGGATATGATGACGCAGATGCGAAATGCTTTGGAAATGCTGGATAGGCTGGATGAGTCACAACTTGATATTAAATAAACCAGCTGAAAAAATTAAAGGAATTGTCTATTTGGCCAAAATATATTTGGATTAAAAGATGGAAATGTATAAGAAAAAAGCAAATTGGGCTTGGAAAGAAATCTAAATGACGATCGGAGAAGGGAGGAAATAAAGGATTTAACATGGAAACAAATGAGCGATCAAAAAAAAAAAGAACCCATAGGACT
>JANHGC010004175.1:84922-96306 GCA_027560395.1 Boaedon fuliginosus | reverse complement strand
TATTGATGACTATATTTATGATTAGAAAACCTTAGCTCATAAACATTTGTAATAGCTACAGAAAGAAAAGATGACAAAGTGATGTAACCTGTTAATGCATGATAATGCAGACCACGGATCTGCACCTGTTCAAAAAGAGAGTTCTTGTTTTTAAAAGAAAAACCAATAAAACTTATTCAAAAAAAAAAAAAGAATTGCAACTGAAAACCAAGTGGAAACCAATGCAAGCTTTTGCTGCATGCTTTTATTTAGATTTATATCCCGCCTCTCTTCACCCCTTCCGGGGAACATGCTCCTAATATAAAAGGACAATATCAATAATATTTTGATAAATAACCTTTAAGAACTTCTGTTATTTGATTCCCACACTCATGTTAGAAAGTGTAATGTGCAAAAAATATTTTTGGCGGATTCTCACTTATTGGGGTTGAGGCTTTGAGAGGGCTCACTTGTTGGGACACTTTTTTTAATAAAAAGAAAACTCAAGCCATGAATAAAGTGTTTTGGGATAGATTCTTAAATTTATTATTAACATTTATTTTAAAAATTTTAAATTGTTTGTTTGTCTTTCAGATACCTTCTTGAACAGAGAGATGTTGAAATCAATGTCCGGGACAAATGGGACAGTACCCCTTTGTGAGTGCTATGGCCTTGAGACACCCGTACTGTTTGGTAACTTACACAGGGATTTAAGAAAAACTAAGATCTTTCAGCTTTTGCAGCATTTTTCTATCCTTTGTATTTTTTGAAAAGAAAACGCTTTTAGCATTTTAAGTATTTTAAGTAATCTCTCCCAGGTTACATGTATGAAGAATATTCCAGTGTCTGCCTCTCTGTCAACTTGGATACTTTTCTACTTTTGTAAAAATATTATGGGTAACAGTACAGCTTTTATCATTGCTTGAGAGTGGCCATTTGAATAAGTTGCTAGAAAAATCCTGCTGATTTGAATTAGCCGTTAGCATGGACACATTAATTCTCATAATTGTTTTCAATTTATGTTTGGAGCTATATTATTCTTGAAGCAAAAGGTCTGACATAAGGGCCAGGATAGCATAAGGATCTCTAGAATTATACAATGTGGTCAGTCACACCGTAAAGGTTTCCATTTATTTGTTTGTAATGCAATTTATTATGTACATGTGATTTCGCATTGTCTTCATTGTCTACAGAACTCATTTTTCTTAGCATGCTGCCTCAAATTTGTAAGTTTGAAGTTTGCAGAAAACTACTTTAGTCATTGTTCAGTCTGGTTCTAGTTAGCCATTTGCAACTGTCCAAGAGTGCCAATAAACTAGTGCTCCTTTCTCTGTCAACTCGACCAATTGCTTCCTATGGTTCTTAAATATCTTCTTCACAGAAACCAAAGCACATACACTGTCTTTTGATTCCCAACAGAAAAACTGCATTACCATTATCACCTTGAGAAGTGGTGTATCTTAGCAAACATTTGGAGGGCAGTGTATCTGAAAAGTTACGTTTGAGAGCTTTTTTGCTATAGCGTAGCCAATGAGAGCATGTTAGTGAGCTAAATGAAATCCCAGCTAGATGGTACAAGGCATAAAGTGTTGCAGGCAATCTCTATAGTGAGAAAACAAACACCCACTAGCACAGGATTAATTTGTTGGAATGTGAGTTTGATTGGTTTTGAAAATTGGGGTGGAAATGAGAACCGTTTTTCAGAGGGTGGTGAGGAAACATCTGATGTAAATTTATTTTGCATTAGTAATGGTTGAAAGACAACATTGTGGGATTGGTGAGGATGTC
The DNA here is from genome assembly GCA_027560395.1 of Boaedon fuliginosus. NCBI lineage: Eukaryota > Metazoa > Chordata > Lepidosauria > Squamata > Lamprophiidae > Boaedon > Boaedon fuliginosus. The sequence continues at coordinate 94,539 of JANHGC010004175.1, read as the reverse complement.
TGCTGGCTATGAGATAGGCAAAAATAACTTTATCCACGTATCTTTCAGAAAATTGTGTATTACATTAGTCCTGAAGCAGTAATTTTGGTTATCAATCTGAATCTAGGGGAAAAAAATCAAACTGGTGGTTTTGCCTTAAAAGTTTAAGCAACTTCTGGGCAACTTACTTAAACTTTGTTTTATCTTGATTCCTCAAGATGAGACTGGGAAAAGGGCTCTTTTTGATTCTTCAGGCAAACTTTTGCTGGCAGTAACCTGGCTATCTTTCTAGAGCCAAGACAAGTTATTTAAGTATACACAGTTCTGTATGTTTAAATCTAAGGCCGAATGCTTTTTTTCATAAGAAATTGATGCTTAAAATGTTTATTAATCATCTGGCTTGTTCTGGAAGTCTTGCATAAAAGGAGCAGAGCATTTATATTTCTTAAAATATTAAATGTATCATTTTCTTGGTTTGTTTATTGGAGGTACAGTAAGTTCTTTCTTCCCAACTGAGGGAATATAAAGTAATACATTATCTTCCATTATGTGACTAACATGCTATGCTATGTTTTTTCTCATAATGAATAACTAAATAAACTATATGAGTTTGGTCCTAAAATATGTAAAACTAATACCAAATAGCCACATTATGATGTGTGAGCTGTGATACAATTAGTGAGAGTGCTTAGGAACTACATACACACACATGCATACACATCTATAATTTGCTACACTTGCATAATTCTAATCTTGAGTTTTATTGGGGGTGTAAATCCTATACTGTAGTGGACCTGAATATTTTTTTAAAGTTTTAAAATATTTTGCATATAACCAAATTAAACAGATTTATGAAAATAAGCTTGACTTTGAAAGCTTGGTAATATAGGGAAAATGGGTGGCAAATGCAGCAACACTTTTGGCTATTTGAGTGCTTTATCGCGATGATTGTACAGGCAGCCCTAAACCTATAACTATAATTGAGCTTGGAATTAGGGTCATAAGCCATTGGAGTCATAAGTCGAAGCACTCATGTGATCACAAGGAATTTTCCACCGTAGTCTTTAAGAGAATGCCATGGTTTTTAAGAAAACACATTCATTTGATTGGGCTTTTGTTTGGCTAAAACATGAGCAAAAAACATCACAAATCACATCACTGTGGAATTCACAATTGTTCATAAATCTGGCTTACCCAACATGCATTCAGGTGGTTGCAGGAGGCATTGCATTACCCTTTACGACTGCTGGAGATGCATTATGGGCTGTAAAATGCCCATTCTGAGGATGTTTTAACTTCGATGGTTATAAACTTAGTCCAGTAGTTAAGTGAAGATGCCTGTAATATCTTAATGTGGGGGTGAGACCTGACTTGATGGTAGTACATTTAAAAGTGATTTGAGTGTCCTTACTGATAGAAGGTGACAGGTTAGCCAGCAGTGTGAGGCAGCTGCTTAAAAAACAGTTGCTATCTTGGGTGCATTAATAAGAACATAAAATATAAATTACAGGAAATGATTGCTCCACTTTTACTTTGCCCTGGTCAGACCTCACTTGGAGTACTGTGTCTGGTCCTTACGAAGGACAAGGAGAACAAGTTCAAAGGAAGGATACCAGGATAGCGAAGGGCCAAAAAATCAAGCCTACAAAGAACTGCTAAAGCAGGGTTGTCAAACTCACGGCCTGTGGGCCAGATTTGTCACGTGCTAACCCCGCCCAACCCGGTTTAGCAAGGGGGGGGGGAAAGTCCCAATGTGTCATGTGATACCATCACGACGCTGCGAATTTGACACCCCTGGGCTAAAGGAACTCAGTATGTTTAGCTCCAACAGATTGAGAGGGAGATATTAGAACATCTTCAAGTGTCTGATCTCACTGTTCCCTTTTATAGATATTATGCTTGTCTCTGTGGACATGAAGAACTTGTGCAATATCTTCTAGCCAATGGTAAGAAGACTGATATATTCTTCTAGAAATAAATATATATTGTCACTTTATGCTCTCTAGTACTGGAACTGTAAAATCAGCTAATAATTTTGCTATGATGAAAACTATAGTTCCTTTCAACTTGTTTCCAACACCAAAGAAAGTCCTTTCTGTTTATGGGTCTAAGGTTTTTTTTAGAAAGTTGGAGAGTACTTGGTGACATTTCATGTAACATAGTTTCTGTTCCATTTCACATTGATACCTGTAAAAGGGTAAACTAGATTAGAGGGAGATCTAACTGGACCAAGTTTTACACTAGAAATACATTCACTTTAAAAGCAAGCTAGAAATGGCCAGCTGTTGTCATCTATGAAGTGGATAGTAGAAGAAACATGAAAACTAAGAATAGCTGTTTGGCATAGAAATCCATCTAAACTAAGCTATTGCTCACCCATGTCTTTACCCATATGTTCTTGAGAATTAATACACTGTTTCATAATGATTTGATTGCAAGGAAAATATATTAGAAAGGAATGCAGTTAGTTTATACAATTTTTCCAACAGGAAAGTTTACCTGAGAAAATAAATATCAGACATTAAAACAAGAGATTGTGTTTTAAATCTCAAAGCAGATTCATGTCCTAATACATGGAAGATTTTCTTGGGATGACTTGCTATTTTTTTAAAATTAGGTATACAGGTATAAGATATTTTACAATTAAAGAATTTAAGAAAAGCTGTAGGCCAGCTACCTAGAAATGAAATGTAAGGAGCTGAGAGTATTATTATAATATGCCCAACTCAACTCAATGTAGTGACAAATTATTTTTATTGTTTTTCTACATATATTCTGTATGTAAATTGCTCCATAGTCTTAAATGAGCTCTTTAAGTGGATGACACTGCATGGAATTTGATTCTATTTTGTAAGCTTTTCTAAAAAAAATTGCAGTGATATCTAAGGACTCTATAGAAGTTATTTGGTTTCTGTCAGTTACACTTCCAAAAATAGTACTGATAAAAATGTGTTATATATGTTTACATTATGTAAACTGATCTTCCCTACAGGTGCAAAATGTGAAGCAAACACATTTGATGGTGAACGTTGCTTATATGGAGCTCTGAGTGATACTATTCGGCGAGTGTTGAAGGAATATAAGCAGATCACAGCAAAGTGCATGAAGAGGGACTACTATGATGCATTTCTTCAGCGGTAAAGAGATGTATTCTGATGTTGGCAAAAGAGTCATTTTCAAAGGGGACTGTATCATTGTCTTTTATTTCTTATCACGTCTTCCCATAGCAATAAAAGTGACGGTTTTAAGTTATGGCACTCTGTTATATAGAAGTATGTAGAGTTTAGTTCTTCTCCCTAGCTGTCTGTTGCTCTTTAAAGAACCCATACCTTTGCCTGGACTTGCCCAATATCAGAAAAATATGTCTCTGAGCCGAAGAGATGATTTGTGCAGTTACTGTGGAACCCCAGGGAAAGACAAAGCTTCTTTAAAGGCCTTTGGAGAGGATTAGCAAAGGATTTGATTGCCAGGAATTTAAGCAGTTAAGGAGATGGAGCGTGTAAAAAAAACTGCAGTGGTGTTTAAAACTGTTCTTTCTTCACACAGTTGTGACTGGTTTTATATCTTTAGAATTTATCATCCAAAGTAAAAAGTGTAACAACACTACAGTAAGAAAAATAAATAGGATTTATCAAATACAGTATTAATAATGTGCTATTTTACAGCTTTAATCTTTTTCTTTGGGGGAAAAGATGGTGATACATTCTCTCAGTGCATAGAAATGTCAAAAAGTTGAATTATTCCATACTGTTCTTGTTTAATCATGAAACTACTTTTCCCTCTCAATCTCCTTGCAGGCTTCTAGAACAGGGTTACCACAGTGACATTGTTTTTATTGTTCATGGGAAGACTTTCTGTGCTCATCGCTGTGTACTGGGTGCTCGAAGTGCATATTTTGCAGAAATGTTTGAGACCAAGTGGAAGGGGAAAAATGTCATAGCACTGAAACATCCATTGGTAAGAAACCCAATCTTTGTTTTTTCCTGAATATTTTTACATTTGAGACTTTGTTGTCATTTGTCAAAAACAGATCCGAACAAATTTTATTGCAAAGTGATGGAATTATGGGTTGCCACTAGGATCATGCTAACAGAAGTATCACAGATTTCCACTCTCAGTTACATTAATCTGCAGTGCAAGTGAATTAGAACTAAGAGGTATTGAAAACTGAGCCTGTTTTATATTTCTCTTCAGTATTTTAAAATGAAAATGAGATCAGAAAGATGATCTCTCATGAGCAGTCTAGATCTCATAAAACACTTTTTATTAGAATTATAGGAAACGAGTTTCCCAACTCATGCAAAACATTCAGTCTTCACTAAACGTTACCTGGGCACTTAATGTGTCCTCCTTATGATGGCGAAAGTATCAGGATAAGGAGTCTGCTTCTGCCACCTTGTTGTATATTCCTAAATGTGACCCAACTGATAACATAATTTGCAAATAGATGGCTTCTTTCCATTAAAATTTAAGTGCTGAAGGGAAGTTTTAAACTTATTTGTATTTTTTTGGCCAGTCAACTCCCAGTGGTCTGATCGGATTCAGAAAGTGAAAAAGTCTGTAATATTCATAAAACAGTGGCCAGTCAGTAGAGCAAAGCTATCCTTAAACATTCCCCTCAAAGAAGCCTATCTATCCATCTTAACTCAAGGTTGGGGGAAATTTAAAAAATGCTTGAATATGGACAAAGTGGGATCCATGTGGATTTCTGGAGTGATGTGCAAGGGAGCTGTTTTAACAGGCAGATCCGGCAATAGAGTACTCCTGCTTTTTAGGTTCCCCATAGATGACCTTGCCTAATTAATGGAATCTGAAGCAAGCCAACTGTCAGAGCTCTCAGGGTGAGTGGACCCCAGAGGAGGCATATGGTCCTTCCAATTGCTAGGCTCTATGCTATGCAGAGCTTTGTAGATGATAAACCAACAACGTATTGAATTACCGTCAGAAGCCAAGTAGTAAACACTCCATCCTTTGTAGCAGGGGTGTTATAATAACCATTATAGGGCATAATAAGACTTGCCAATATTGCAAATGAGTCTGCATTTTGCACCAGCTGTAGCTGCCCAATTCATCCAACAGAATTCTAGGCCCTGTTTACTTTCTAGTTTAGGTCTCATTTATACCGGTATTATTATTTGTTTCAAAAGTTTGTATATAACTCATTTGTTCCATATACAGATCAATCCAGCAGCCTTTAGTTCCCTTCTGCAATACCTCTATACAGGTAAATCTAATGTGATATATTAAAACTATGGATTTTATTTCTTGTAATAGGTTCTATATAAATTTCCTGTTGATATTTCCTGTCAAAGTTTTAGATTTGTTGAAATTTCTTGAAAGATTCTAGGAATAAATAGATCATGGGTAGGCAGCTTTTTTGCTCTGGATTAGAATGAAATAGTGGATGTTCAGGGCGAAATTGAGTGGACACGCATGAAACAAAATGTTAAAAAATTATGATATTTCAGTAGTTACTTATCAAGCACATCTAAATTATATTAAAGTAACCAAAATATCTTTACAATCCCCAAGGCATGTTACAACTTTTGAGCACCCCTAAGGTTTGGAAATTGAAAGTTGAAAAATTTGACATACCCTAGCACAGTAAAGCTATGATATCTATCACTAAAATGGTTTTCCAGTCTGCCACCATATATACATAAATAAGTAGTAATAATTACCAAAGTGAATGTGGTTAGAATTTCCAGAAAGTTTTAAAAGAGAGGGAAAATGGAAAATGGAAGTAGAAAAATAGGGACCACCTTTGGTGGGAAGGTAACAGTGTTCCGTACGCCTTTGGCATGTAATCATGCCGGCCACATGACCACAGAGATGTCTTCGGACAGTGCTGGCTCTTCGGCTTTGAAACGAAAGCACCGTCCCTTAGATGCACCGCCCCCTAGAGTCAGGAACCGAGTAGCACATATGTGTGAGGGAAACCTTTACCTTTACCTAAAACACTATGATTTCAATGAGGAAAAAAAGCAAGAAATGTAAAGAGTTAAAGCAGTAAGAGTAGAATTAGCTTCATGCTAATATAATCATTTAGATTATAGCTTTAAGATGTCTATAGAGCCTGTTCGGTTAACAAAAGTGTTAATTGATGTTATTTTAAACCACAAGGTGGTGCTGGAGTTTAAGTTTTATAGCTATGGTTATATGGAGGGAGAGTGTGAGTTCAGAGGACACGGGTAAACAATAACAGGGATGAATTGAAAGAATGAAGTGAAAGGATAATTAGCATTTTTCTTTTCTTTACCAGGGTGTTTGGACATAGATGTAGAATATGTAAATGACTGCAAGAGATTGGCCAAACAATGTCAGCTCCAAGATCTCATTGAAGACTTGGAAACCAAATGTAAAAAGGTGTATGAATTTGGTAAGCTTCCCAATCTTACTGTCAATCTTTATCAGAAAATGGAAAAGTAGCCATTTCTCATATTAATTACCAAAAGCAAATTTTATCTCTTTTACAATATCTAGTTCACCATACTAGAATTGGTAACCATAGTATCTAAAACTGAACAAAGTCCAAAACAAACCTCTTTCATCGTATGGTGAAACAAAAGAAAATGACACTAAAAACACTATCTCTTGTATATATCCCTTGAATCTTGCAATTGTATCATGTGCAGAAACTGTCAAGCCAAAGTTAAGTCATCTAATGGAAGTGGGCAGACTTTAAAGTAGTTTGGTTTAAGACATTTGGGTACCATGCTGCCCATAGATGTCTGTATGGAGATAAAATGAAGGGAAATCCCTTGGTATGCTGGTTCAATCCCTAGGAATGATGGTTATATAAATATTATATAATATAATGTATGTATATTTCTAGCTCATGTTAGAAGAACATGTCAATAAAATAGTCAGTATTTTAAAGTTTTGATATTTTTGCTTTTGTTTATTTTTAGTTTCTTCCAAGCCAGGCACCTGTGTAAAGGTACTTACAATTGAACCGTCAGGTGATTCACGGCTGCAGGAAGACCTTGCTCTGCTAGCGGAGTGTGCCTTGCCAGCTGAATTCAGGGTAGGAAGTAGTTCATTTCTGGCTTACATCTCTTTGATGTGTTCCTCCATTTGAATAATCTAATGTAATTACATTTAGCTTAACATTCTGCCTGATAATTATTTAACCACCTATTTATTAGATCCAGGACCTCCTAAGTCATTAAGATGGTCTGGGAGATGATTTACAGTTTGGTCTGTGCTGTGTTATTGGCCTGGGCGAAGGGTGGTGCCCTCAACCTTATAAGAAACAGTGGTGTGCCTTTTCAGGAGACTGCCCTTGGATCTAACAATTCTGAACAATTTAACATCTTGTCTCCAATTGTCTCTTTTTAAGGAAGGTTATTGAGCAAGTCATTGACTGCAGTTGCAGAGAACTCTAGAGAAAGCAAATTATCTCGGTTTCAGTAATGTCTCAGGCTGGCATTTAGCTAAGAGACAACCTTGGTTGTGATGGTTGATTACCTTTTTGCAGAGCTGGGTTAAGACTTATGCAACTCACGTTATGCTTCTTGAATTTTTGTAGTTTTTGACACCATCCGAGTAATAGTATTCATTTGGATTGGCTGTGGGGATTGGAAAGTGGGAGCAGTCTTTACAGCAACCCTCTTCCTTCATGGCTGGTTCCAACCAGTCTTGTGGAGTGCCATAGTTCAATACTCTCTCCCCTTGTGTTCAACGTTACATGAAACTGAGATCATCTGAATATTATCAATATGCTGATGATATCCAATATACATTTGGATCCTGAGCTGGCCATGTGTCACAGTCTTATTCCAGTGAAAGGATATTCCATGTGGAGAAAATAACTCCAACTTAATCCTATCAAATTGAATGGCTGTGGTTATTGGGGTCCCACAGGTTTTTCCATCTCTACTCTTGTATGGGGTTGTATATCATATGTGATATGGGTTCTCTTGGCTCCCAGCTCCTGTCAAAGATCAGGTGCAGCTGTGGCCAACAAGGTCTTTACATAGTTTCTTGTGCACAGTTTTGCTCCTTCCTCTATTGGCAGACCTTCAGACAGTCACTCATGCCCTAATCACCCCATGGATCAAATATTGAAACATGCTGTACATGGAGTTCTCCTGGAAAAGCACTTTTAAACTTCAGGTGGTCCAAAAAACATTTGTGCTGGCAGTTTTTAGCATGCCACAATATGCCCACATGACACCATTGTTTCACAAGTGACATTGATTGCCATTGTGCTTCCAGGTACAAATCAGTGTGCTGATTACAAGCCCGCATGGCATAACGCCAGGTTATTTGAGGAGCCACCTATCTTCCATGGTTTCTGTCCGACTACTAAAAGCTGGCAGAGTTGATGCAGTGCAGGTTTTTATGATTATTATTAAACAATGCCATCTGTCAGGATCAGGAACTATGTCTTCTCTGTCACAGTGTCTACCCTCTCAAAATGAAGTTCCTTTCAGAAATGTGTGTGACTTCCACTATGATTGTTTCCAGAAGGGCTTATAAATCTGGCTGTTCTACTAGGCCTTGGGATAGAACAGATGTGGCCCTCATGCTAGATGAATTTCTGCCAGTATTATGTATTCTTTTTACTGGATGCTGATGTTGTTCACTTGTATTGTTTTATTTTGTTATTTGTTTTGTATTGTGAACCATGCAGAGTTGCCGTGGAATCTGGCGGCACCTAAATCAAATCAATAAATAAAGGCCTTGTAATGTATTTGATAAAAAAGCAACCAGAATTGCTAAATTAGACATTATCTGTTTTCAGTTTCTGCTGGCAGTCACACAAAAATCTTTTTGCCCTTCATGATATAGTATAGTCCCGATCAAAAAAGAAAAGAAAAGAAAATATTTGCCAGAGTATTCTAGTAAATTTATTCTAATAAATTATTCATAGGCAAGACTAAAATTCTATCACTTGTTTTTCTATAGTAGTACATTGGAGTTTGAGCCCTGGTGTTCTTTTTGGACAGCAAAGGTTTCCCATGGCACACCTTACATGTAGATCTAAGTAGTGCAGCGTTATTTTTAAAAGTAAACTCATGCACTTTGATCTCAGTAGTGCCAGAATTATCAGTAAGTTGTGATATAGCATCCTATGGTCCTTAGAGACTTTTTTTCAGCATCCTGCATTCTGCTCTCATCTTACTAGGATGGCCTGACTGGGACAACTTGGATTTTGTTTGAAATCTCCACTTGTAGATGATCTGCTGGACAGTGGAATGATTGATGTTCATTTGCTTGGAATTCCTTTTAAATCCAGCCCCAGGCCTATAGACATTCCTAATCTTTCTGAAGGCTTCATTGTTCTTTTGATCTAGGCATGGTGATACTATACACTTCAACAGCAAAGGGAAAACAAACTAAAATGTCTTGAGATTTCAACAAGAAAGGTCCCTCCCAGTTCTGATCATTTGCACCTGATCTGGTGCACCTGAGTCTAATTCTAGATATTTGAGGTAGTGATAAGTGTAGGGGTGTCCTTAATTTTTCCATAGACATTTACATTTAGGTTTATTTAAATTACAGGATGGATTACAAAATGTAAAACGTGCATGATATTTGTTATATTTCCTTTAGTGGCTTTATTTATTTATTTATTTATTTATTTATTTATTTATTTATTTATTTATTTATTTATTTATTTATTTATTTAT
>JANHGC010004175.1:17918-32079 GCA_027560395.1 Boaedon fuliginosus | reverse complement strand
TGCACCTCTATAACTGTCTGGTTTGGCTCTGCAACCAAACAAGACAGACACAGACTTCAATGGATAATTAGAACTGCGGAAAAAAAACCCAACCTGCCTTCCATTGAGGACCTGTATACAGCACAAGTCAAAAAGAGGGCTGTGAAAATATATACACATCCCTCACATCCTGGACACAAATTGTTTCAATTTCTATCCTCAAAACGACACTATAGGGCACTGTACACCAGAACAACTAGATACAAGGACAGTTTTCCGCCAAATGCCATCACTCTGCTGAACAACTAATTCTCACATCATTGTCAAATTATTTACTAAGACTGTATTACTATGATTCTTCTCATCCTTTCTAGTACCTATTTCTTCCGACTTATGACTATAACCGTGTTGATTGTATCTTTACAATTTATATTGTTTTGTTTCCTAGTATGATTTGATTGCTTATTAGTAACAGATAACTATCACTACATGTTGTACAGGGATGGGTTCTTACCGGTTTGCTGGTTACCCACTTTGTGGACGCGCGTCCCGATCTCCTGTCAAATGCGCACGGCGCACGATTGATTTCGGAATCTTCATGGTGTTCTGTAAACACTGTGATCCAACAGCTGTGCGGCGGCTATCTGCCATGCAACTGTTGGATCAGAGTGTTTGCAGAACACCATGAAGATTCTGAAGTCAATTGCGCACCATGCGTCTTTGACAGGAGATCGGGAAGCGTGTCCGCAAAGCGGGTAACCAGCAAACCAGTAGGAACCCATCCCTGGTGTTGTAACTTATGATTCTTGATGAATTCAAATTCTCTCGTTTGGAATACTGTAACACACTCTACATGGGGCTGCCCTTGAAGAGCACTCGGAGACTTCAACTGGTCCAGAATGTGCCTCGGTGCACCCATGTAACACCTATCCTCCGTGAGCTGCACTGGCTCTCAGTGGTCTTCGGGTGCAATTCAAGATGCTAGTAACAACTTTTAAAGCCCTACATGATTTAGGAGTGGGGTACCTTCGAGACCGCCTTCTGCCACCGCATGCCTCCCAGCGCCCAGTTAGATCCCACAGAGTTGGCCTCTTACAGGTCATGTCAGCTAAACAATGTTGGCTGGCGGGTCCCCAAGCTAAGGCTTTCTCTGTGGTGGCATCGGTCCTCTGGAACCAACTCCCTGTGGAGATTAGAACTATTCCCAACTTGTTGGCCTTTCGCAAAGCCACCAAGACTTGGCTCTATAAGCAGGCCTGGAATTGACGTTCCCTCCACCCCCATCTGTTTATTTGGATGATCTGTGATTGTTGTATGGGTGGTTATTTAGTAATTTTAATATATTATATTGTAAAATGCATTTTATTGTTGAAAAGCCACCTTGAGTTCCCCTTGATCGGGGAAGAGAGGCGGGGTATAAATTGAAATAAATGAATGAATGAATGAATGAATGAATGAATGTATTTTACTTTTTTCTTTATATACACTAAGAGCTTATGCACCAAAGACAAATTACTTGTGGGTCCAATCAAGAATTCAATTCAATTCAATTTTATTCTATTTCCACCTTAGTTCTTGATATGCCTCTAGGCATTATCCTTGTTGAATTGTCCACCTATTTTTTCATCTGTTTTGGCTGGCAGTTCCAGCATCATTAAGCCATTTGCCACCGCATCCCCTAATAGGAATATAAAGCCACAAGATACAAAATACCCCTTTTTTCATCCAACCAGCCTACCTGAACTGGAACTTTGGGCCTTGCTTTGTGATTTTATTTCACCATCAAAAGATTTTCTGTGGCCTGTAGAATTGGAAAGCTGAGTTGTGGCCCCCAACCCAGAAGTTCATGTTGGCTTTCATTTTTACATTTCCTTTCCTTTCCTTATCTTCTCACCACAAAAATGGCATATTCATCCTTCTCTCTAGTAACACTTGAAAATCTCAGAAAATGGGAAAACTCACTCTTTAAATGAAGAGCCTCGGTGGCGCAGTGGTTAAATACAGCACTGCAGTCTCTGCTGACTTGTTTAGCAAGTTGTCAGATCAAATCCCACCAGGCTCACGGCTGACTCAGCCTTCCATCCTTTCTAAGGTGGGTGAAATGAGGACCCAGATTGTTGGGGGCAATAAGCTGTCTCTGTAACTGCTTGGGGAGTGTTGCTCTGATAAGCAGTATATAAAATCTGAATGCTATTGCTATCCATGTTGTAAGCCGCTTAGAGTCCTTCGGGAATTGGGCAGCATAAAAATGTAATAACTAAATAAATTAAATAAATAAATATTTCCTTAATTGGTATAGAAACATTTTAACCAAATGAATAAAGGGATCTGCCTGCCTGCCTGCCTGCTTATCTGTCTGTCTGTCTCTCTGTCCGTCCGTCCATCTATCCATCCAATCATCTATCTATCATCTATCTATCTCTGTGCTTATCTGTCTGGAAAAAAACCAAACTCTTCACTTGTTTATGACTTTTAATGAAAATTATGAGAACAACAATCCATGTAAAGTCCATTAGCGCATAAGAGAATCTCCAAAACATGTTGTCTTTTATCTTTCTCATATATACATACATTCAGATCACATCGCTTCTTTTTGGCAAAAAAAAAAAAAAGGTTATTTTTGCATTTGCAAATTCATAGAGCTTCATAGCTCTTCAATATTGGAAATAAGCCCTGGGAATGGTGTGTACATCTGTATTTTCACATTAGAACTAGCAACTGTGCAGTTTACATTTAGGTGGGCAGCTGTTTACAAATAACTCCAATAACATAGCCACTGCTTTTTTGTGAAAATAAAAGAAAAACGGAAACAAAAAGAGGGAAAGGAGAGGAAGCAGAGAAAGAAAACCGAAAAGGCTATGATAAAAAAAAGCCTCCTGGCACCAGAATTAATTGTTAGACTTCAGAAACCTAACCCAAAATAAACAGCGTCTGCTGCTCTATAGGAGGCCAAGGCTCCATGAGGAAGGAGAGTGTGCTTACCATGGAGTGCCCCAGAAGAAACACAGGAATGCCCGGATGATCCTTCTTCATGAGATCTATGTGCTGCAAGCTGTCTCTGACAAACACGTGAAAGTCTGACACAACCATGCGGTCTCCTTCACTTTGCCCATGGCCCACTGTAAAAGGGAAAAGGAAAAGTGACCTGCCACACCAAAAGTAGTTCACATTTTGGCTCTTCTCAGACATACACAAAACCCAACCTAGACACAAAAATTATATTCCGTTATAGTTTTCTCCCACGTGCCACCGTCAAGAGGTGTACAGGGCCTATCGGAATTGAGGTCCAAGACATTTGGCAGTCACCAAATTGTTGTTTTTAACCACTTAAGTCATGTACGACTCTTGGTGACTTTACAGACACGTGCTCTCTAGGCTACCCTGTCAAGCACAGCTTCTTTCAGTTTTTTATTCAACTTTGCATCAGATTGGATGGTGTCAAGCCACTGATGAGGTTTCCTATTTTGAAACATCTGTAAGAAAACAAGCAAACTCAGAAACCACCAAGGACCTCTCAGCGTGTTCCTTGCTTGCCTCATCTTTGTTCACCAACCATTCCTAACACCATTGCCTTCACCAATGAATTTGCAAGCATAACAGGGCCAAGGTAAATCGGACATAGCCTTATGATTTTAGCTTCCAGTGCTGTGTCTGGTTTTATATCCAATGCAAATAACATCATTTGTGCACAAAGGCCTTTCAAGCCACAAGAGCAATGAGAAAAGGAGGAACCCCAAACTGTACATCACCTTTGTCTGGGGAATACTAACCTGTTGAGAATCAAAGGTAACACCAAGTCATGGATGTAGAACTTCTATGTTCCACAACTGAGATTGCCTAAGGCTATAAATGATCATACTTTCTACATAGGGATCCTTAAGAGCCTTCCAATCTGGCCTGGCTTTATAACACTCTTATGAGGAAATATGGGTAAAATTCTTTTCAGAAATAGGATGATGCACTACTAGACGGACTTCAGTCTGATCCAACAAGAGTTGGGTCTTATATATTTACAGCCTGAATAAGAAATGATTGCAGGCTATGGGACTAAGGCTTACGCAGTTAAAAGCAGAAAATAATTATTACCTCCCTCCTTATCTATTTCCAGGGAAGGAATGTTATATTTCATATGCTATTGAAATTCATCATAATTATCCCTCATAAAATAGAACTGATGATCAGCTGATCTGACAAGATAGCCCACCGCCACATGATTGAACCAAAATTATAGCTCTGTAATCATTGCAGCTTTGATTCTTAAAAGAAAAAAAATGCTGAATAGCCATGCTTAAGATTAGAGAGTAAAGAAATGCAGAGATTTCTGACATTACTCAACTGCACATTTTCTTGCCTTTTAATCCAGATTTCTGCCCTGTAAATGCTTCTTCAATACTGGTATTCAGATATGGTCCACCCAACATGACTTGCAATTAGATCAATGTGGAGAGCAGCATATTGGCAAGCTAGGAACTATGATTGAATTAGTGGCTTACTGAGTTAAGAATGATATGAGAACTAGGCTTTTAGCTGAATGCAACATTCTCCTCCTGATGCCCTACAGTATTTGATGCAGTATTTGATGACTGGAAAATGATCAAAGCCGTTGGGCCTCAAGTTGAGAAAGACAGATATACACAAAAAAATGGGAAAAATGAGAATGTCCCAAAGGTACTTTTTCAAGAGGCAACTGGACTTTCTGTTTTTTCTTTGAAGATGTTTCGCTTCTGAAGATTCTTCAGCTCTGACTGAATGGTGGCAAATTATATTCCTTGCAGACAGGTGGTCATTTGCATTTTTTTAGTGAGTCACTAAGGCCACCGGGAGGTTTAGCTGTGTCATCAGGGTCATCTGAGTGGTGCAAATGGGTGTGGGGCCTTCTTGGAACTTTGAAAGGACTGTGTTGTAGCCTATAGATAGATAATGTCGTATCCCTCTCCCCTCTGTTGAGAGAAGGCTGTTCAATTTTGATATAAATGGTTTACAAAACACTCATGTGCCTCCCCCTGCAGTCATGAGACTACTTATTTGGATAACTATTCCGCGTTTATGGCTGTTTGCAGTGCCTTGTCATCATGTGTCCAATTCAGGGCATTTTTGCCAAAACCAGCATAGCAAACAATGGACTCACCTAATTACTGCAGTATTTGATGACCACTGCAAAAAGCTGTAAAATGGGTCTAGTCACATGGTGACCCACTTTACAATTGTTACAACATACAACCATAATTGAGGGACTCAATTATGGTTATAACTTGAGGATTCCCTGTAAATGCTTCTGGTGAGTAAATGACATATATATCTTCTTGAATTACAATTAGTTTTTTTTAATGGATCCCTTTGCAGTATGGTATGGTATGGTATGGTATGGTATGATATGGTATGGTATGGTATGGTATGGTATGGTATGGTATGGTATAGTATAGTATAGTAATAGTATTAGTATTAGTATTAGTATTAGTATTAGTATAGTTATGGCGGCACTGACCCTCTGGAACCAACTCCCAGTAGAGATCAGGACCATCCCCACTCTACTGGCCTTCCGTAAAGCCACTAAGATCTGGCTCTGGAGGAAGGCCTGGAATTAATGTACTCTCCCCTTGGATGATTGTGTGTCTGTATTAGATTTGTTTTTACTGTATACTATTGTATTTTATTGTTGTTAGCCGCCTCGAATTCCCCTTGACCGGGGAAATGAGGCGGGGTATAAATCTAAATAAATAAATAAATAAATAGTATAGTACAGTACTGTACTGTACAGTACAATTTTTATAATGTAATATTATAACTGGCACTGGTGCAATACACCATATGGTGTACAGCCGCGAGTGGCCACAGAAGTCAGACAGCAGTGTGACAGGTGTCGGGGCATGGGAGGCCTGGCTGCAGTGGTCCTAAGGTAAGCAGGTTTGGGGTGCATGGGGAAGCTCGCTCCACTTTGTATAACCAAATGGTGGCGAGGCTTAACTAGGGCTTATTTTGGGGATAAGGCTTATATTCAGCACAGGCATGAAAATCAGGCTAGGGCTTGTTTTGGGGGTAAGTTGTAGTTTTGGGGAAACACAGTAGATTCTAACACAATTCAACAATTCTTTGTCCTTATAATTCTTAAGGGGAAATAGATATTTCTTATAAAGAAATCTCAATACATCATAAACAACTACAGTTCCCAAGAATTTTTAAAAAAGTAAGTGGATAGGAAACCAATACATAAAACGGATCTACGTATGTAACATAAAAAAGATCTAAATTCTAAAGTTGTTGATGCCTTTTTCTCAAGTTTAAATAGCTGTCAGAAGTTTAGGTGGATCAGAAGGTAATCAGGAATTCAGCAAATCAGAGTAATTTAATTTGGATTTATTCTTTCTAAATATGTTTACACGGAATTAAGAAAAATTGAGCAAGCTTAAGTCCAAACATGCAGAGATTGGGCTAGTAGTAATAATATAAACCAGCCTTCTCTAACATGATGCCGAGCAGATGTGTTCAGAAAATAGCTCCCAGCAGTTCTGGAATTTGTAGCCCCAAATACATCAAGAGGGCATGATCTTGAGAAAGACTAGCATAAATAAATGACAAAATGTTTAGAATTTCTACTTAACGCTCCTTTATTATTGAGTGCTATGAAAGAAGTTTTTCCCATATGCTTTAAAAAATTACTTTTAGCTGCTATTATGTTTGTTTGTATCTCTAACAATCATCTATGGATGAGTTGCTGCTTCATGCTGCTTTACATATGGCCCTAGTTAAGCTATAATGTGGTTGATAGGTTTCTGTGTGTGAATCCATCCATTATGTGTGAATTAAGCTATATTCAACAAAAACTAAAAATCCTTATTTAGAATTGTTATTTCTTTATATTTTTAGTTGCCAAGTCTCAAATAAACCAAACAACATATATTTATGGATAAACTAAGTGAAGTAGATTTGATTATTTCCAATCAACTAATGTAAAACTAACAGCAGCTTTCCAGACAAGAAATGGCAAACAGAAGACAGTAGACAGAGGAAAGTAGAGGAATGAGTATAACAGAATGAAGGGCCATCAAGTTAACTGGCTCTTTGTAATTCCTCTCCTGATAAGGAGATGACTAGGATTGGCCAAAACTGCTCCATATAGTTGCTACTCACAATAAGACTGCAAGACAACAGCTTCTGGTGGATTTAGAGATCTGGGAAATGAACGGATATCATTTCCCACCCCCCACCCCCTCAAACCATTGTCAGTGCCTTAAGAAAGGATACTTGGGTTTTTATATTTCCTTTTCTAATTGCCTTTAGAAATTGCTTGTTAACTGTTTTTCAACAATTAAGAACTTTTGCATCAACAGGTGTTACGCCACCAGGTGAGTCTCCTTCAATTCTTAGAGAAATAAGTTTTGAATAGGTGTTTAAGGATTTAAAAAAATACTTTGGAATAAATAACAAAAGGCTGATTAGATCTTTGATTTTGGAATGATACAAATGGACTAAGGATACAGATGAATTTGGTTTTGGAATTAATTTTAAGAATCCATGGAAAATCCTTTTGAATTCTCTTAAAACAAGGGCTGAGAGTTTGGACACTAGAGAGAACCAAAAGGAACTAAAAATTAAAATTAAAAGAGAAAAACACTTAAGTTAGACTTACTAATACAGAATGTAATAAAATATTTTAACATCAAATATAATGAAGGAAGTTTTGGACTCAGAAAATA
The DNA here is from genome assembly GCA_027560395.1 of Boaedon fuliginosus. Lineage (NCBI taxonomy): Eukaryota > Metazoa > Chordata > Lepidosauria > Squamata > Lamprophiidae > Boaedon > Boaedon fuliginosus. The sequence goes on along the minus strand of JANHGC010004175.1, from coordinate 24,406 downwards.
ATTTTAAGAAATGTATCACTACAGACAGATTGTGTTTAAAAGATGTTATGGAACAAGTTTTACTGGACAGGCTGAAATTGATGTGCAAGTGGATTTTAAAAAAAGTCAGGCTTCAAGAATGATATGAAAAAAGTCCTACACTGGACCTACATATGAAACCAGCTAATGTCTTAATAATTAAAAGGGATGTACAAATATCAAAACCAAGAATGACTGGATAACTTTCCTATACTGTATTTTAAAAGTGACTTCTGAAAGCTTTGAAGAATTTTGTGAGAAGGGACAAAGAAAAAATGAAAAAAGTATAGGACAACACTGAAGGGAGCAAAGATCCAAATTCTTAAAAGTAAAAGGAAGGAATATAAAGTTGGCTTATTTGATCAAGGTTAAAACAGATTGCTGGTAACCCTTAATAGACTTTTGTTGATTAGAACTGAACAACAATGTTTTAAGGATTTGTTTAAAGATAAGAAATGGAATATGGGAAGAAGAGATCATTTGCTATATTTAAGAGAAGACAATGAGTTATTAAAGTTGTTTATTCTTGTGAAAAAAGGAAAAGTTTTATCTTTTTCTCTTTTCTCATTTCTATAGTTTCTTTTTTTCTTTGTATTGTTTTATTTTTCACTTTGTATTAAGTTTTACCTTTTTAGTTATAATTTTCAATAAAATTTCTATTAAAAAATAAAATGAACAGCTTTGCAGCGACATACTGCAAAAAAACAAGAATAACTTGCAGTTTCTTACAAGTTTGGGACTTGTGGCATACAAATACAGAAAGTAAATAAATATATTTTGGTATTTGTGCAGGCACTTTGTCTAAATGAATAACATTTCTAGTCTTGTCCTGCAAGGGTAACAGGAACAATGTTCATTCTGACTTGATCATGAAGAGAAAAAAGTCAGGTACAATACTAACATCCCTCATGTAATGATAGTGGCAAGCTGTAAGTAAGGCAAATTCTCCTCTAAGGTTCAACTTAATATGGCAACTCACAGTAATAATAGATTTTTCTCTTAATACAGAATATGAGAAAAAATAAAGAAATAAAAAATTGTCCAGCTTTTAAGTAATCTCATCTGGTCAATTTTCTTGAAGGAGAATGAGAATACTTTTTAGTAGAGGTTCTAGTGCAATTTTTGTGTGTTTGTGAAATAGCTGAAAACTTTAAATGTGACCTTTTCATTTATTTTGAATGATACCACCAGACTGGACAAATCAATTTAATATAAATATACTGACAAATTTTGTAGTACAATATACTGTATACTATAGAGTTATAATGCAGAAAATGGTGATGATTTCAACAGTTTCAATTTAGGCACAGATGAACGAGTGAAGGGATTCACTAAGACTTGAGCTTGTGGTGGACATGTAGCGAGGGTGAAAAATATTGGTTGAAAATACGCGAGTGGTTAGAGAGGATGACACTACAATATATAGAGATGAAACCTGAACTATTTTTGTTAGGAATGATACCAGAAACATATACTAAAGAAGTTACTTATTTGATGGTCCATGTGTTGACGGCAGCAAGGATTGTATTTGCACAGAAATGGAAGGAGGCGAATATACCACATGATGATGTAACTAAGAGTTGAGCTTGCTAGCTGAAGTTATGTTAACTGTACAATTAGGAAGGCCTGAAAGTTCAACCCCAAAAAGGCTAGAACTTTTGAATCACAGATAGTCAGTCAATTAATCAACATCATCAAAGTGTACTTCTCAGTAGATAAAATTCACAGATAAGGTAATTCATGGCATCAATAGAGCCCAATAAGAAGATATGCTTTCCTTAGTCACTATTAGAGTTACATATAACCCGCAACTCCCTTTCATGAAGTCTTTGGAAATAGTTCTGATCATAATTTCAAGATTAAAGTTCAAATTTCAAATTTCGAGATTAAAGCTACAGTGAAAACAGTCTAAGCTAAACGTCAGTAAGTGTAATTCCCCCTTCCTCAATCTTGAGATTACCTTCCCTAAATTACCGTAGTGTATGAACTTGAGGGCTTTCAGAGGCTTATCTTTTATAACAGCCATTCTTGGTACTTCACAGAGGGGATGTTTTAAACTGTAAAGAGTATAACTATTACTACTGTTTAATATAATGGAATTATCATACAAGGAATTACAGAAAATGAGGGGAGGCTGCAAAAGTTTAATAATGAACCATTCTACCAAAGAATGTCAATTCTAAAAAAGTTGATGCAAAGAAATTGGACAAATTCACAGAGAATGGTCATAAGACCTCATACGGATTATACATCCATATAATGTCCAGGTTCAGAGGTCGTATACCTTTGTGTGCAGATGCAGTCTTGCGAGTGTCTGAAAGCATAGTGAACGCGCAATTTTGATACCATCAAGTAGGATTCTTCTCATGCATATATTCACTTCCGTATAATTTTAATCATTATCCAAACCACAGATACAGAGAACATGTTATTTTCATTATCTTCCATCGCAAGTAAATTGTTTCTGAAGTGGTAATAGCAGTTCACCACACTTTCCTGATAACAATATATGAATCAACCAAAAAAATGGATTCTGCCAAGTCAGAATTGTTTGAAGAGGAAGGGTACATCTAGACTACAACTAAGGGAACACTACAAATCAGAAAGCCGCTCAGAGCTGTCTGAACCATGAATTGGGTGGGAAATAAATTCGATAAATAAAATAAATAAAAATTCAGTCTAATCTATTAGGCAAAAAAAAGCTCTTCTGCCCTGTATCTTTTGTCCATATGCTGTAGATGTTTATGTCAAATTTAAATAGAGGAGTAAATTGCATATGGAAAGTGTAACCTCTCTTTCTGATGGCCTGGGAACCATTTGAAATATTTGTAAAATGAGCAGTTTGGATAAACAAGAGAGTTTAGTGATTCCTTAGGATCATGTTAAAATTGACTATTAGGAAAATATACACAATGATAGTGGATTAAGTTGACTAACTGAAGTTCACAAAAAGGGGAGAAAAGGAAACCTACTCACAGTTTTTAAATATTTTGGCTCAGAAAAATGCTTTAACCGAGTGCAAAATGCCAAGCAAAGAGGAACAAAATCAAGAAAGATTTTTTTAATGGGAGCTTGTACATTAATTGTACAAACAAAACACATGGTATGTAACTACTTAGTAGCAACATGACTAGTTCAATTACCAGATCCAAGGTGGCTTAAGTGTCAAAGATGGGGCATATTCCCACGACCTGAGGAAAATCAGGGTTTCAATTCCTTTGAGCATCTAAAGCCAGGATCACTCTTATTGAGCACAGGATGCACGCCAAATAGAAACAACCACAAGGACACAAGGTTCATAAAATCTGTTTAACATTGAAGTTGTAGACCTTGAATATCTTTTCTTTTTTTAAAGTTTTATCTATTGCTTTCCAATTTACCAAATGCTTAAACCAGTGTATGTAAAAAAGGAAACATGCCTATCATTAAAAAATATACACATCCATTTCATATGAAGCTCTATGAAAAGAGACATCAGATGCCAAGAATCCACTCAACCTTGCACTAGCAATTTAGCTTGTATCCTTAAAGAATTCCATTACATAAATTTCATATTTTGTTGGAGAGAGGTAACATAAAATGGGGATAATTAGTTTTTACACACAAGGGAGACTGACCTGACCTCTGCAGAGGTAAGCCTACCGTATTAGTTCCTGAGGTTTCCACTGACACAGAACAGCACAGGCAATAGAGATGATTTCAAAAAATTCCTTTGTGGAAGGCAATGTATACATAACTAATATTCAAATATGTATTAATTAGTGCATGTAGCATTTCAAATTATTGTGCTTCACAAAATCATACAATTGGAAAGGACCATTTAGTTAACTGAGCCCACCCTTTTGGATTATAGGATTCCCTAAAGCAGGGGTCTTCAAACTTGACAGGTTTAAGAGTTGTGGACTTCAACTTCCAGAATTCTTCCTCCAGTCATGTTAGGTTCAGGAATTCTGGGAGTTGAAGTCCACAAGTCTTAAACTTGCCAAGTTTGATGACCCTTGCCCTAAAGGAATCACTACAGGATTAAAGCACCTCATGCCTAGTCTTTGAGACATCTAGCAAAAGGAGTTATCTTCTATCTCAGGAATTAGTTGCATGGAAACTCTTACTATTAGAGTTTCCCTACACCGCAATCTCTCTGAAATATGCACTTTATTGCCCACTGTACTCTGCCAGTTCATTTGATTTGTTGGGATTTCTGCAAGTTCATAATTGTACAATCGGTATGGCTGACTTCCACCTTTGAGCAATGGGAATACTGCAGAGACCAGATCAAAACAGCATACTTTCCACAGCTGCTGAATTCCACAGCAGCAGGGAATTGTCAGTGGAGGAATATATAAGCTGAATGTCTCCTAACCACCTCCATGCATGAAGGAACCAAGCCTGTTTTTATGACCCCGCTGCTGGTGGCAACTCTTAAGAAAGTAATCCCAACCGAGGCTATGATTCTTGTAAAAATTCACCAGAATCTGTTAGATTCTGTTCTCAGCCTGCTATGTTTAACCCACATTTAAGATTAATATCCCAGTACTGAGTTACAGCCACACACTGACGACAGCTATCACACTATAGTTATATTGTTGGAAGCAAGCACAAGATAGCTTGTACTTGAAGCTTGATAGAGTTTATCTTTTATTTTTAATAAAAATATGTATCAGATTTATTTTTTAAACTGCAAATGTCTTTATATTAGAATATACAATATTTTTGTTTTTGCATGATTGATATCTAGTTCTTGTCACTGTTCACATGATTGTGTTTCTTTCTTCAACCCAGAGTATAATTCTCAGAAAAGAATCTCCTCCCTCCCTCCCAGTACATATTTTTGAAGAGCAAAGATATTTTTAGACTAGCTTGCACAACAGATTATTGTTCTGTTATCTTAGGGGGAAAAAGGGAGAGAGAGAGAGAGAGAGAAACAATTTTCTAAGCTAAAATGATTTCTGCCTTATTTCTATGAAGCAGAAAGCCTTGGGTATGGTAAGTCTATTCCATGATTTTCTGCCATTGCTGAAAATGATCTCTGATGGCGGGATGGAGGATGCATTATTTCCCACCAATCAACATCATTGGGAAGAAAAGTTTTTCTTTTCATGTTTCTACTCTTTTGGAGATCCAAATTCAGATTTGAGGTGTTAGTCCTATTATTCTAAGTAATATTTTTCTTAACCTATCTATTTATACCAATAGACTCTCCAATCAAATATCCAAATAACACTAGGTCTTTCTCTAGATGAATTTTACTCTTCGTGCCAGTAATTTTCTTGTCAATAAAACATTAAAACTGAATTATAAAATACAAAGCCAAACCAAATTCTTTCAGTAAGCCATATCAGTGATAATCTAAGGTAAGAGTTGGGTACTTGACACTCTTTGAGCTTGATAGTTTTCTTGCAGGGTTTTTTATTTCCAAGCTAAGTAATATCAATGTGAGGGAAAGTGGAATGCTGGTTCTTTATATATAGCAGCTTGATCTACCAGTCTTGGTGGGGTTGTGGCACCTTTGATAGTTCCTTCATTCAAGTGTTGTTTCTTTCCTGATTAGTTACCTGGAAGTGGGCTGCTAGATGGATGAATTCTAGGCTGTTGGTCTCATTCCTAAATTTTGTCTATGGAGATTCTCAGTCATCCAGGTCATGGTTGTCTCAAAGGTGCTTTTCAAAAGGCAATTGAACTTTCTTTATTTTTTCCTTGAAGGCCTTTCGCTTCTCATCCAAGAAACTTCTTCAGTTCTGACTGAATGGTACAGAATGGAAGGATTTATATTCTTTGTGGTCAACTAGTCATTAGCTCTCTGAGAGTCATTGAGGCCACTCGGTGGTTTATCAGTACCTTCCGATCACCTGAACCAGAATATAAATGTTCTGTCCCAAGCCCGAAAACCACAGATCAGGCCCAGTTCTTAAAACAACAATGGTTTTTATTTTCACAGAAAATGTAACAGTCTGTCTTTTCAAAAGACCCATAAATAATACTAATGCCAGTAGCTACTGGCACATTTCCTAATTAGTCAAGGCACAATGCCAAATGATAAGGCACTCATAAAGATACTCACAAAGGCAGAGAAAATAAAAGCCAAACAGGAATTCCAGATGCAAGCCTTGAATTACACCAAGCTCTTTCTCTCAAGGTTTCAGTTTGTTCTCTGCGAAGAGCAAGTCCCAACTACATCCCTTTTAACTTCTCCAGGGTATGGTCAATCACTGATCATCTGCAGTTCGGCCTCTACTCCTCCTATGGTGCTGTTGCCTTCTAAGCCTTCTCCTTGTCCTGGCATCACTTAGAGCCAGGGATGGGTTTCTCCCGGTTCGCTGGTTACCCGCTTCGTGGACGCGCTGCCAGACAGGCTGTCAAAAGCGCGCTGCGCGGGATCGCGTTCAAAAACTTCGTGGTATTCTGCAAATACTCTGGTAGAGCGGGGGGGAGGACAGGTGATCAAGTCCATGCTTGTCGGCAAAGCCAGGTCT
>JANHGC010004174.1:92184-102523 GCA_027560395.1 Boaedon fuliginosus | reverse complement strand
AATGTGTAGGACAGAGCATTTGTTAGGTGAGATTTGGAGTTGCCAAATGCGTGACCATTCAGTCACATAGTCAAGGTCTTTTTGTAGGACAGCAGAATTATTAGTGATGTTAAATAATTTAATATCATCAGCAAAGAGGACACAGTTGCTTCTGATAAGATCACATATGTCATTAATGTATATTTTAAGATTTCCTCTTAGGCTCAGCTGTACCCAAGTCTACTTCTAATTGCTTTCAGTTGAAATATTTGAAATAGTTCTTCTCTAGAATAATATCAAGAACAAGCACTATTATACTGGAATTAAAGTTATTTTTTTCCAGGTAGAACATTAGATGGTAAATGTTAATTATTGATGTTTTCAGTGACAGCTATTGACACAATCATTTTGTACCAGGCAGAAAAGAGAGAAAATCATATTGCCTTAACTTGGTAGTTTAACAAGGACAGAACTGCTGTCAAGCAAAATAAAAGCTGATTAATAACCAGATGAAATCACAGGTTGTTTTATCTGTCTTTCCCAGCTAAGTGTTCTCTTAACACTTGACACAGCCTTGCAGGCAAACTTTGCCTTAGCTTCCTAATCAATAAGAAGAGACACTGAGTGCCGTGTTACAAACCTAATTATTTTTTTTCCTGGACATTTGTCTCTAACTAAAAGGCATCTGACAAATAATCTGCCCCGTCCCTTGAGGTTAAAGGAATCCAGTCATTACATGAAAATTGTGTTTATATTGACTGTTTATGTTGCTCTTTGAAACCTTTTGGCATTTAAGCAACTAAAAACCCAGCGGTAAATACCATCTCCCAGGCACTGCGGAAGTTCAGAATGATGTTAAGTAGAGATCTCAGTTTCAAATGTGATTACACTCTGCTTTGCATATTGACCCACGTTTAAGTATAAATAAATAGCAATGAACTGTATTGGTTACATCTGTGGGCCCTCATCTGGAGTCACTTGTCAGGCACGTAGTTTAACAAGGTATAGGTCAAGGTAAGGCAAGGAAACAAGCACCGGTTCCCCTCTGGGCCCTGCACTCTGAGGAGAAAATATCACAACTTCCCTTTGGCACAATACTCAGCAGGAGCATGGAAGGTACAAAGCAAAGACTTTCTAAAAAAATGCACAGAAAGTGCAATGGAAGCTAAAAGTTGAATTGATTTATTATGACATGAACTTTCACACAGAAGAGGCAGCTTAGTCATAGGCCCAGAATGGTTGAGAAATGAGCGCATACAGGTCCGTGTAGATTTAAGGAATAGCGATGGATAAAGAAAGACCCCAAAGTTTAAAGCCAAAGATCACTGAAAGCAACAGAAGGCTCAGGAAAGAAGTGGCTTGGATCTCTGAGCTGGGATTTGCAAAGTCTGGGTCCAACAATAAAAAGGCACCTACTCTCAGAGCCAGTCAACCATGACTTTGAAAGAAAAAGTGTGGCCTCTGATCATGACCTTAAATACTCACCTAAGCTCATACTGGAGAAAGTAATCTAAAAATGTTTTTTTTTTCTTGTACATAATATTGGTTTCCTTTTATCTCCAATGGGAATAAATCAGCCTATAGCAAAAAGAACCCCAACTCAACTCACCCAGAATCAAGCATTCATTTAGTTTCCCAGTCACCTTTGGGAAGATTGATTGGAATGTTTATTAGGGCTGTGCGGTATATTGGACTGAATTAAAACAAGTGTTTATAATGTATAGAGGCACAAATGTAGCACTTGCCTGTAACACTTTAAATTTTTTACATGAGGTCCCGTGGCTGCTCTGTATAATTATCTCATTTTGAGATGCGGCTGCTCAAAAGCTCCATAAACATGCGGTATTCATGCCCCCCCCAGAATAGGAAGAATTGCACAGCCATATGCAATGACATATTAAATCATGATTTCTTTGGTTATTCAAAAGTGAATATAATTCTATAATCTAGGAAAATACATGCATTAGTTCTGCACTTCTTCTTCCTCCTAGCATATTCCTGCAAGTGCAGAGTCTGCTTTTCAGATCATTGAATGCTATTTTGTGTGGTCAGCTGTGTCTCCATGGCGCAGGCCCGTGGCTTGCATGTCTTTATTGATGGTATCTTTCCATCTCTGTTTTGGATGCCCACAAGGTTTACCAGCCATTGACTTCTAGTTGGTAGGCAGTCTTGGGCACAGTGGAAGGTGCTGCTCTCTGAATGTGTCCATGCCAGCACAGTAGGCTTTCTTTCATCTTCTCTATAATTGGTGCCACACCAAAATGTTGTCGAATGGTATCATTTGTGATGTGGTCAAGAAGGGAGATGCCCAATATCTATTTGTTCTGCACTGTAGGACAGTAATGTGTGGCCTCCCACTATGAGAGTCCTTAGGGAGGCCCAATGATGAAAGGAGCATCAGAACAACTAAACATAAGCCCTGCCTTTTTGAATATGACATCACATATTCATATATTTATTGATTTGATTTGATTTGATTTATATCCCGCCTCTCTTCCCCAGTCAAGGGGAACTCGAGGCTTTAATATAACATGTGTTATATGTTTAATATAACATATTAAAATACAATACAAAACATATCTAAAACCAATTAATATACTAATAAAATAATAAATTACAGTCACACACCATACAACAATCATTCTTCAAGGGGGGCATCAATCCCAAGCCTGCCTACAGAGCCAGGTTTTAGTGGCTCTGCAGAAGGCCAACAGACTAGGATTGGTTCGGATTTCCAAGGGTAGCTGGTTCCAGAGGGCTGGTGCCACCACAGAGAAGGCCTTAGATTGGGGACCCACCAGCCGGCATTTCTTAGCTGATGGGACCCGTAACAGGCCAACTCTGTGGGATTTCACTGGACGGTGGGAGGCATAAGGTGGTAGAAGGTGGTCTCGAAAGTACCCCGCTCCTAAGCCATGAAGGGCTTTGAAAGTTGTCACTAGCACCTTAAATTGCACCCAGAAGACTATTGGGAGCCAGTGCAGCTCGCCAAGGACAGGTGTTATGTGGGTGCACTGAGGTATACCCTTAATCACTCGCGCAGCTGCATTCTGGACCAATTGGAGCTTCTGAGTGCTCTTCAAGGGCAGCCCCATGTAGAGTCCATTACAGTAATCTAATCGAGAGGTGACAAGGGCATGGGCGACTGTAAAAAGAGCCTCCCGGTCCAAGAATATAAAGGACAGAACGTGCATCACAACTTTTCCACCTGGTCATCAGCATTTTGATAAAGCTATTGGATTCTGCATGGGCATCTGTCTCCAGTTGTGGGTGGCAACTCCCATCATCCCTTGTTGCTCCTGTTGGCCAGGGCTGATGTGAATTAGAATTCAATTCTGGAGAAAATGCTTATTCCCTATCCTTGTTGTATTGTAAGCACTGAAATCAAGAAAAATTCCATGAGTTGTCTGTTTTGGGGTTGTGTGTCCCATGCGTATTCATCACAACAATCTGTTTTGACATGGTACTTTGACCCTTTCATTTCAAATACCTCTTCTACATTTTGAATAGAAATAAAAAATTTGATCTGGGAATAAAAGGAACTGTAAGATGCTTATTCATGAACAGATACGTGCGAGGTGATATTCTAATAAAACATAAATGTCTGTGTTCTGTTGTATTCATCAATGTTTCTGCAATGCCCTGAAGGAAAATAAATTAGTGCTAATGGAACATTGTCCCCAGCATGTACTAGTAATTTTCTCTGTCCAGACAATTTTAGATTATGTTTAAATTGATTTTAGGAAATCCTAAACATGTTTCCCAAAAGTAAAAGGAAAGCCATTTAGGACAAACAGCAGCTGTTTAGAGAAGTAGACAAGGAGAAGGTGGGTCACAGTATTCCATTTATTTACACATCCATTACAAAGAGGCTGAATAGTGATCAATCCAATGATCCAGATTTCGAAAGGTTGGTAGATATTCATTGCCAAAAACAAGAATTAGAAAATGGGGTGGGGCGAGTAGCAATAGCAATAGCACTTAGACTTACATACCACTTTAAAATGCTTTACAGCCCTCTCTAAGCAGTTTACAGAGTCCGCCTATTGCCCCCAACAATCTGGGTCCTCATTTTACCCACCTCGGAAGGATGGAAGGCTGAGTCAACCCTGACCCTGGTGCGATTCGAACTGCCAAATTGCCAGCAGTCAGCAAAAATAGCCTGCTGTACTGCATTCTAACCACGGCACCACCGTAGAACCATTAATAATAGGTTAAATCAGTAGAGTGCAGCATTATTTAAAATTAAAATTGAAAATTCTTAATAGGTCAATAATAGTCCTCTGAATTTAGTGGGACTTCATTGGACTGAAAGATCATGATAACATTTCGTATCTGCCATCACAGCTTCTTCTTGAAAAAACACAAATGTCACTGTCTCTTTGTGTGGGTGTGGGTGTGCCAAGTCTGGTGAATTTTGATAAAACAGTATCTTTTACATCACAGATATATAGTTTAGCCAGTGGTCTCGCTAGTGCAGCTGAATGAAACCTAATGTGGTTTGCCATTTTAAATTCTTAAGTATTTCTGAGAGCAAATAGCATTTTAGTTTTGGCTGCAATGCATTGCTAACGGAGAAAGAAACCAAGGCATTAAGAAAATGGGGTTTAATTTGGATCAGAGATTAGCTCTAGAACCAGTTTTTATTGTGTGAATTTGTAATATAAATAATAAGAGAGGACCTTTTAGTAAGTATATCACTGATTTATCTCACTGTTAAGAAAGTATACTACTTAACATAGCCGAGAGGTAAGGTTGAGGACTGAGCAAGGAAAAAAAAGATGCTTCCTCAGATGTTATAGCTTTAGCTTCTCCAGTTCCAGGAAACTGAATGCTTCCAAGTCTATTTAACTGTTGGGAAGATTCATATGGCATTTATATGTAATAAACCTGTACCTAGGATGTTTATTTCCACATCCCCTATGAAGATGAAAGGGGGCCCAGGAGTTAGGCTAAGGAAGCTAAACTCATAATAAGAACCACACTTATGATCAAGACATTTTGGGCTATCACCTGCTTAAACCTGGGCCTCTGAAAGACTACCAGAAAACTGTAATTGCCACAAAACGTAGCCTTTTGCACGCTGATTGAGGCATGCACCACCTCAATCATTTGTATTATGAGAAATGCATTGGCTACAATGATAGGTTTCAACCGGTTTGGCCCAGTTCAGGTGAACCAGTTGTTAGAATTAAGCTACCAGTTCGACTGAACAAGTAACTAATTAAATCAGCTGTTTTTTGGCACTAAATTGATGTGTGTGCAGTGCGTGCACCACCTCAGGCCCCAAAAACAGCTGATTTAGCTACCAGCTCCGCTAAATTTAGCAACCAGTTCAGTTGAACTGGTAGCTAAATCAGCTGTTTTTCAACCAAACCGGTAGCTAAATTTTCATGCCTCCGGTGATGCATGCACATCATGCATTTGGTGCGCACTGCATGCACATCACATTATGCCTGAAAATCAGCTGATCAGCTGATTTTCGGCCCCAGTGATGTGCGCATGCACACACCCAAAATGCCTGCACCAAGCGAACCGGTTGTTAGACCGGTAGGAACCCGCCCCTGATTGGCTACCAGTAGGCTTATGGGTACAATTCAAAGTGTTGTTTTATATAGCCCCCATAGGATTTGGTGTCAATGTACAGTTGGGACCCCAAGTTGCATCTTCCTGGCTTCTTCAGGCCACGCCGGTGGACATGCTACAGATTCCTTCATCCTGGGAAGGCTGAAGGGGGAGATCTGAATCAGATCTTCTGGAATATCTTTTCCCTGGAGTTTCGGTCACCCTTGTGCCTGTTATAGTCAGAAAGCCAGTCAAGCTGTGGCTCTTCCACCGAGCTGCTATGACATTTTAGATTTGCACTTCAATACTGCTGAATTTTTATGGCTTTTATTCTAATTACGCTTAATTATGCTTTTAAAACAGCAGTTTCAAGAGTTTAAAATGTTATGATTTATTGTGAATGAACTGTGGGGGAGGATAAAAATGAAAAAAAACAAACAAATGGAAAGACAGGATTCAAATGGTAGGAAGAGAGCGAGCTTTTAAAAGTAGGAATTGAGGTTAAACGAGGGCATCTTTCTATTTTAGACATAAAAGGTTATGTAAATTGCATTGAAACTCAAAATATCTATAATCATATAAATATTTTCCCAGCCATAACTGCGATCTTTTGCATAGTTTTACCAGAGGCAGGTAGATAATGAATTCTGAAATAGAAATAACAGCAGAAGAATTAAGAGTTCACCACTAAAGAGCTTACTGAAAAACTTACTGGGTGCAGTTATGTGATTATCTTTTGTTAATTTCATTGGATGCTGCTCTTGCAATCAAGCAACAGTAATTGATTGGTTTTCCCCACTGCTAGTTATGGAATTGTTTATTAGTCTCAGACAGGATATAGGTGTTGTGTTGTGTTTATCAGACCCAACATTGGCAAAGTGCGCCCATTCTATGACATTTTGCCCATTTCTTTGTTTTTAATTTTATATTACTTTCTGTTAGTAAATAAATGATGAAAAAATAAAGAAAATTAACAGAATTTGGGGGGAGGGGGGTTAAACACAACATTTTCTAAAAACAGGAAAGATGAGAAAAATGACCTGACCAAAATAATTTTAAAAGACCAGTTGGATTTAAAGTATTAATAAATGGTACAGTTGTAGAATGGGTTGCTCTCTCTTTAACAATTTACCCTGGCTGATGTCACTCCTCAAGCGGAATAGTAATGCAATATGACTACATTTATTGTTTATTGTTTATCTTTATTATTATGGTGGAAATATCACCATATAAAAATCTCATTCATTCATTCAATTTCTATAGCAAGTGACTAATATAAACTGAAATGACTTGAATGTATTTGAAAGTCTAAAAATCCACAGGTAGTCCTTGGCTTACAACAGTTCATTTAGTGACCATTTGAAGTTCTAACGGCACTGAAAAAAGTGACTTATGACATTTTACTGCAGTGGTCATCACTGCAGTATTCCCATGGTCACGGGATCAAAATTCAGACACTTGGCATCCGATTCATTTTTATGATGGTTTCAGTTTCCTGGGATCAGGTGATTTCCTTTTGCAACCTTCTGAAGATTCACTTAAACAACCATGCTACTAACTTAATAACTGCAGTGATTCACTTAACAACTATGGCAACTATGAACTTTTAGGTCATACAATGGGGCAAAACGTACTTAATGTCTCATTGAGCAACCTAAATTTTGGGTTCAATTCTGGTGGTAAGTCAAGGATAATCTGTATAAAGGGACATAACATTTTACTATAAATTGGATACTTTAAATCATGCAGACTTTAAATCATGCAATGTCCTTCAATTTAAAATAAGACAGTACAGAAGAATATGACTCATTAATCTTTTCACACATCCCCAAAAGGCAGAGAGCTTGATCAAACAGAACATTCTGCTATCTGCCCATCATGAACGCTGAGAATAGAGCATTAAATCAAGCTAACATAAAAGCTGTGTAATGTGTCAGCATAGATAGTTGGGGTAGGCTGTGGAGTCAAAATTATTATTAGCCAACTCTCCACATATACGATTAGAAACTGAACACATATCCCCTTGTAAATCCATGTTGGAGGGATGTTATGTGAGTAGCTCATACTGCTGGTGTTCTTTCTCCATGGTTCTCTTCCTCACCACTTGGAATGATTGTTCTACAATTAAAACAGCAAGTCATCCATTGCAAAAAAGACTTTTAGCCAAAGGCTGAAGAAGAACCAAACCTTTCTTTCAATGTAAACTAGTCTTATCTCCAAGTTAAATTCAGCCACAGAGCACTATGGCTTGAGTAACAAACTATATTTAGAATGAGGCACAACTCATAATGCATAAGACACCCTAATAGGAGAGAATATCTGTAGTTTAGGGTTGAACTGTGCGGTGCTTGGTGCTCTCTGAATTTGGATGTTTGATTGCAGACATTTCATTACCCAAGCTAGGAATCATCTTCAATGTGAGGAAGAAGAATCATTTTCTTGTGTACAATACACCTCCTTTGTCTCAGATCCCATTCAACTACTATAGCAGAGGTCTCCAACCCACCAGATCAGCTGGAGGTGAGAGGTGGGCAGGTGAGCGAGCAAAACCGAAACCATTCTCTCACCCCAATCCATAGAAAATTGGTCCTCCACAAAACCAGTCCCTGGTGCTAAAAATGTTGGGGGACATTGTACTATAGATATCAACTCTGTGCATTGTAAAGATAGTTTCAGGTGGATGATAGTTGCTTAATTTTTACCATCTTGCTCTTACCATATCTGAATGACAAGATGGCAGCAGAGGGACATAGAAGCACTTTATCTCATTGCTGCCATCTATTTGCTTGGCAATCCCTAATAAAATTCACAATTACAATCCTGAAAAAAAAGAAAAAAAATTAATGAGTACGAGAAACAGAAGTATTTTTTCTGACTCATGGCAGAAAGAACAGACAGAGGTGGGAAATAAAGTCCAATGGAAAAGGATGAGTGAGTGGCAAGAAAAGGAAAGTGATACATGCAATGCCAGGAATGGGCATGGATTCACTTCTGAAAGAAAGATTACCCAATAGTTCTCACTTCTATCAGCATTGCTAATGTTTAGTTTCCATAAGTCACTTTTAAAAGTCATTGTCAGTTGGAGATTGTTATTATTTTTCCATCACACATGAAAGGAGATAAAGACTCTTAGTATATGTTTAATATCCTTTTCTGACCAAAGAACTCTTCTGACAAGTCATAGATATAGAAGGTGTTTAGGTCAGTTTTGAGAACTCTCTTGAAAATAAAAATGTCTTTTTTGTACTCGTGTAATGTATGTAGAGTATCTAAGACTATAATTTCCATGTACCTTTAAAATTCCTTGATTCTGTTTATGATAACAAATAATGACCTTTTTAAATATGCCAGATTTAGCTTTCTCGGACTGGGGATAGAAGCTTGAAAAGGAACAGGGAAAGCTTAAAAGCTGCTTTCATTGTCTACATTCTAAATTCGTATTAGCATAAAGTTTCTGCTTGTAAGGGACAAAGGCCAACTCACAAAGGCTAAATTAGAGATAAAAGAAATAATTTGCAAACCTTGTATCAAGCCATCTCTTTGTTCCTCTGACAAAATTTGCTTTAAAGTTTGAATCAGAACACAGAATCATTTCAACATCTGTAGCAGCCATTAAATTGTACATCCCTAGAGCTCTTTCAAAGCACAAGTTTTCTTAATGATGTTAGTGACCCACTTTGTGTTCTCTTCCATCCTACATAAAGATAGACTGACATATTCTCTAGGAAGATACATGATGAAAAACACTATTTAAATTCTGCTGCTTTTCATTCATGGATTATGATAACTATAGTTTCGTGCCAGATTATGGGTTGAGAAATTTTAGGGAAAAAATCAGATATATCAGAACTAGTAAGTTGCCAATAGATGTTAAAAATTGCCTTTCTGTGAAGACTTCCAATATTTCTGTTTACCCATTTTTTAAAAAAGAAAAAAAAATTCATCTGGGAATTAAGATTCCGGAAATATTGTTTCCTTCTAGACCAGGGATGGGAAACTGTATGGCCCTTTTATGACTTGTAGACTTCAATTCCCAAAATTCCTGAGCCAGCCATGGCTTACGAATTCTGGGAGTTGAAATCAAGTCATAAAAGGGCCATAGTTCCCCTCCTCTTTTCTAGATAGTATACATTTACCCCAAACTCTGAGTTGATTTTCTGTAATTGTCTTCTTAATGTCCCTCTCTAGTAAAGCAAAATGAGAGACTAAATGACAGCAAGGGCCTTTCTAATTCTGGCTACAAAATGCTTTTCTTAAGAGGCATCTGTTTTACTGGATTTTCAGCACAATAGTAGATAGAATTTTATATTTTCCAAGCATTTAAGAATGAGGTTGTTTTTATTCTCTTGCCTGTTACATTTTTCTGCTGTTTATTGTTTGATATTGCTTTTGTTCTCTACTTCTGGCTTTAGTTTAGGCTGCTTTGTTATCATTTTATAATTCTTTTCTTACATTTCTTTAAATACTGGGCCAAAATCTACCCCCTGATTTCCTGAAAATAAGGAGAGGCTTGAATATTTGAATCAATGTCCAGGCTGATTTGTATTTCTGTTCATGATGGATTTGAGCTTATTTTATTATTGGAGATAGGTCACTCACACTGGTGTCCTAGTAGTTTCTGTTACACATTTCTTCCTTGTTTGTCAACTAGACCCATGGAAAGGCTCAAATGGGCATATAGCTTCAACTAAGACTTCAGAGAAGTATTCCTTAGACCAGAGGTGTCCAAACTTGGCAACTTTAAGACTTGTGGACTTCAGCTTCCAAGCTGGCTGAGGAATTCTGGAAGCTGAAG
>JANHGC010004174.1:63643-74161 GCA_027560395.1 Boaedon fuliginosus | reverse complement strand
TGTTAGAGTACAGTTTTAAGTCATGCTTTGTTTTATAGCTATTTTTCACATTCCCATTTCTATTCCTAACAATGTTCCACAAGTCATGAAAAGCACAGGAATGATATTGGGGAGGCAGGGGAGAGAATCAGAGAGTAAATTTGCCTGCACAACTAAGAAATCCTTCAACTTAAGCAAGAAAAACATAATGCTACAGAAACTCAGGTTCCCACATGTATTTATATATTCAAAGCAAGAAGAGAATGAGGATATACTTGGTGCAATTAACTTGGTTGTGTCCTCTGCTAACATAGCAAACTCTTACCTGACAAATCTTTTGAAAGATTCCAAAGTTTCAGCATGAAGTTCCTGTATGCTTCTCCTTCATGGTTCTCTCTGCAGCCTTCCACATGAGAAAACATGACAGCTCCGAGAAGGGCATAGACCACTAATGAACAAATGAAGCAAGCATGGGGAAAGATAGCCCAGAATACCTGGCAGCAAGTCCTTTCCTTGGGCTGCGAAGGAAATGTTTTTGACTTCATCTTCACAAAACTTTGCATCAACAAGACCAAACAGAAGGCTTCATGAACAGAGAGAATACGTCTCTGGAACTCAAGTAGACCGTCTTCTTGACCAACAGAAACCTGTGCCCTACTTCTGTTTCATAGCTAAAGAGATGCTCATTTTATAGCTGGGGTTATTTTCACAATATCCAAAGAACCTGGGCAGAGATTGCAACCAACTGTGATTTAAAACAACAGTCTGTCAGATGCTAATACGTCGTGCAGAAGAAATATTGATTTTTGTCAAGTGCTGTAATGCGTGCATATGATGAGCAACTATACGCATCGAGGGTTATCACCATCTGACAGTTGAAGGAAGAGGCTATTTGTTTATAGAGCTATGTCATTTTCAATGCCCTGCCCTTTGGCAACAGCCAAAGCAAAATTTCCAGTAAGATATATTCCAGCAAATAGCAAAGAATAGATAATGAGTCCATATAAGCAGGTAATGGATCTTAGTACAATTGGGGATATTCCCCAAGGAGTGAAGATGCAACTTCTAATTTTTTTCCCCCAAGAAAGCTACTAGGCTTAATAAAATACTAACTACTCTAGCTTCCTGTTCTCCTCTGCAACCAGTTCACTTTTGAGGCACTTGCCCTGCACACAACATCTGTATCCTGAAGATACATGAGTTAGAATGTGTTCTTTGTATAAAATTATCCCCGAGAATACGGTTGGGTGAAAGAGAAAAAAAACATATCTTGTCTTTTTCCCAACTTTTTGTCTGGCAGGCAAGAATAATACATAAGAGCTGTCCTTTATTTTTGTAATTTATCTACTGGTGTATCCCAGCCTAGTCCTAAAGCACAATTCAGTTTAGCCAGAATTCTTACTACTTACTGGGAAACATGCAGGAAAGTTGTGGGTGCTCCATCACTGGAGATTTTTAAGAAGAGACTGGACAGTCATTTGTCTGAAATTATAGAGGTTTTCCTGCTTAAGGAGGGGGATGGACTAGACAACCTCCAAGGTCCCTTCCAGCTCTATTCTGATTGATTGAAACATGGCTAGCACAATTTTATTCTCATATTTTGCAGATACAGTCCATCCCTTGGGCCATGAAATGGAGGAAGATCATCGCTATCCTTAAGCTATGTAAACCCAACATCAAATCTTAGAGCTACCGACCACTTGCTCTTTTGAGTATGCTAATATAAATTACTGGAAAGACTATCTACAGCAGGCTTAGTTCAGTCCTGCTTGAAAATGTGTCTGTTGAGCAAGCAGGTTTCCACCCTAACTGTAGTTGTACAGGTGAGGTTCTATCATTATCTACATACATAGAAGAAGGATTTCAAAAAGAACTTAAAATCTCTTTGTTTTTGCAAACCTAGTTGCAGCACACAACACTGTTTGGAGACTAGGTGTCATCTATAAACTCTTTTGAGTAATAGCCTACAAGAAAATCACTCGGTTCATATATAGCATGTTCACCAATAGGAAGTACTGTGTATTTATGGGAAACAATATTAGTAGACACTCAACAACAGCCTACTCCAAGGATTAGTATTAGCATCACTCTTGTTCAACTTATGCATAGTCAATTTAACCTGAAAATTCAGTCCAAAAAATGTGGGTATGCAGATGATTGGACATTAGTCATACAGAAAAGTCCATGGAGTATACTGAAGAAACACTGAGAGCTGACCTAGCTATCTTAAAACAGTATTTTTTGCAAATGGAGACTTCAGCCAAACTGAAGTAAGACTGAAGTGACATGCTTCCACCTCAACAACAAGATGGCTCACCATGAACTAAGTGTACAATGTGAGAATACTCTTCTTACTCATAACAAATACCCATAATACCTAGGGGTTACTCTCAACAGAACATTGTCCTTCAGAGAACACCTGAAGCCTGTAGCCAAACTGTGAGCAAGAAACAACATCCTGCAAAAGCTGTGTGGTTCTACCTGGGGTTCCTTGGCTTTTATCGTGCAATCTTCAGTTCTTGGACTCATCTTTTCAATGGCAGAACATTTTTGCCCAATCGATCAACACATAGCTGAATCACACTATGTGCAACATGTCAGGCACAATAAGATCTAAGCCCACTTTTTGATTACCAGCTTCGAGCCATGTTTGTCCACCTCATCTATGAGAGGAAAACGCTCTACTATGAGAGTATACAAAATAATTAGTAATATTCACCTGCAATCAATGCAGATATTACTGATGCTATCAACAATAGGTTTTGCTCCAGGCATTTACCTATTAGGACACGCCAGAAACTTACTGAATAAAATCTTCAATCTGCTTCAGGCCTGGACATAAGAATGCTCCTCTTCTGCTCCTCCAGAGTGTTACAACTTTCCCTGCTTTACAACTGAACCAAAAGGATTCAATTTTACCCCATAATCCTCAATAGGATTAGGACTCAGCATGGCAGGTATATTAGTCTCCTCCATAAATGGGGGAGGCTCTCCCCTTTGGAATGAAGCGGTGGTGCTCCAAAGCAGACAGTGGAACAGTGTCCTCCGCATGTATATCAGGGAAAACCCAGAGACTTTCTGTATGCAACTCCATCAACCATTACTATATAACTACCTTTGAATTTGTAAACAGAGTAAGTAGTTTCATACTTGCTGTTTGAGAATGTAGCTGTAATGTGCTTTTGAACATTTGTTTTGCCATACACTAAATAAATAAATTTAGCTTGCAAAATTTTCTAATTATGAGCAAAAGACATAAAAACAACATCATGAAACAATCATAAACAACCCGGATTGATAGTTAAAACCAAAACACTAAAGTATTACCTTAAAAGGTTAAATCATGGCAACGGGACCAAAGTTTATTAAAACAGATGTTTCGTTGCTCATCCAAGTAATTTCTTCAGTTAAAATAAAATTTTTGGTAGGCAGAGAGTCAGAGGGTTGTTGGAAAGAAAGAACCAACTCTTGCTGTACAGATGGCAGGGGGACTCTCTGCCCACCCAGATTTTCATTTTGACTAAAGAAATTACTTGGATGAGTAACAAAACATCTCAGTTTTAATAAACTTTGGTCTAGTTCCCATGATTTAATATTTTAAGATACTTTTGGCCCGGATGATTGCAACTTCATTTACAAAAGTATTACCATACCATGTTATACCATACCATATCAGAGAACCAGAATTAAATTAGATTCAAGACCCAGCAGGAAACAATCACAATCAACTGTATTTCATAGGACAAAGTATTCCATAACTTGAATGCAACTATTGACAATCCTCAATAGTTTTTCCCATTATATTCAAATATTCTTAAATGACAGCTACACATATCTTCATTCAGCATTCCAAGATAAAAAATTAGTCCTGACAAGACTATGGGTTTTTGAAAGGATGAAGTAAACCCTCATGGGTAGTGGCTTGACCATGTCCAAACCTTCAGTCATATGGAGGACTTGGTGCTCTCTGAACTTGTTTGTTGGCTCACAGATGTTCTTGTTAGATGTCTCCATTGTCACCCACCATATTAATAAAGTCTAGATTTATTTCAAAAGTTTGTTTTGTTTTATTGTATAAAGATGTGCTATTCTGAAAACATTATTTTAAGTAGGGAGAACAATGTTTTGTAGACAAATGTAATTCAATTAATTCTACAGATAAGTGCAGTATTATAATGTGTGCAGTTTCTTGGATCACCAAAGTTAAGAAGCTCTTTCTCTGAATGCTGAAAAGCTTTTAGATAATCAATAACAACCCTCCTTGCATTATTTTATCAATGAGCCGGTTGGATGCTTATTATATTTGGCAACTGCACTTCAAGCATTAAGTACTTATGTTTCTATATTCATTGTTTATACATATGCATTAGGGTTTTCCACCCCCATCTAAAAGAATTTATGAAACAAGGAGCAACCATTCCAACATGGCACAGAATGATCCTTAGAAAGGAAAATAGGGAAAGCCTAGTTAGGGGGTTAAATGTAGCTGTTGTGGCAAGGAGGATATCTGCACCATTGCAATAATTTTCTTGTTGTAATCATTCCTTGGCTGTAATCTGACTTTTAAAAATATTCCATTGGGACAAAATAAGATAGAAACTACAAAAATACAGAATAAGAATGATTGCATCTTGCTCCAACTTGCAATAGTATACCTACATACACTTTTCAGCCCTTGAAATGGTGCAGAACCTAGAAAATAGGCTGTTAAATGGTAAGGCACTTGGACAGGGGTCTCAAACTCAGTTTCATTGAGGGCCGGATCAGCACTGCGGTTGTCCACTGGAGGCCAGGGAGGGAGAGGGGGGGCATGTCTGTGGTGGTGCCAGCTGACTGGGCGTTGCCCGGAGACCTGGCCAACTTGACATCGCTCATGTGGGTGGTGCCTGTGGCGGCTGGGCAGGGTTGGGGAGGGAATCCAGGGGTTTCTGGTGGGTGGGACAAAGAGCGGAGGGATCATCCTATAGGATGAGATAAGGCGAGGCAGGCGGCAGGGAAGCTACAGCCAATGTGCCTTCAGCTGCTTTCAGCACCACACAGTTTCCCATCCCACCCCCACCAGGGTGATCTGGTCTGAGGGGGGATTGCTTTCTGCCTTCTCCACTGGGCCACAAATGGGGATTGACCATCTCCCAAGCCCCACCACCGTTAAAGTAAATCCTGGGCGCTGCCCTGCAATGGACAGACTAAAAGCCCAGCTGAAGGAGGAGGAACAGGGAGAAGAAAGAGGGAAAGTGACTGAGTGAGAAGCACACTCCCCCCCCCATGCCAAGGCCTCACTCTCCCAAGGATAACTACATCCCTTCACTAACCTGCTTTCCAGCTCTCTTCACCACTGCGACATGCAGGGCAACTAAAGTAGTCTGTGGGACTACAGGCTGCTTTTATTGCCCTGCATGCAGTGGTGGAGAACAGGGCCTGTGAGCATGTGCCTGCCGCCTCCTGTGTGCATGCACGCACATTGAGATGGTGTGGGCCAGCCCCTTACAGTTTCCAGGATGGCCAGGGCGGCCGGATCTGACCTCCTTGCAGGCCTAATCCAGCCCACAGGCCTTGAGTTTGACACCCCTGCACTAGGACATCATGGCTTCTGAGGAACTACCTGCAGTAGTTGCTAATTGCTTTCTATTGCTTTCAAACAATATGGTGCTGATGTTCATCCCATAAAGCTAAGATATTGATGATCTAAGGAAACTGTTGGAGATAATGATATGTTCTCTGATCCCAGATAGAAAAGAAGGATGGAGCAGATTACTGGTATTATACCATGTCTTTTCGTGTGAGTTTTTCTTAAAGATTGAACAGAGATGTTAACAATGAAGTGAAAGAAAGCAAGAGACCATTGGGAAGAATACCAGTATGTGAAAACCTATCATCAAGAATGCAAGAAGACCCTTAAAATATGTCTCCATGATATATATTTTTAAGTATTCTGGAAAAGCTGTTGAGGATGCTCCAAGATCCTGATGGCCAAACGATTGGCAAGAGGCCCTGCCTAGCCAACTCCAGCCAACTCCAGCTAAACCAGCTAACAGCAAATGCTCTCTCAATGGCAAGGACAAGCCAGAAACCAGACTGTTGAGGATATGAACTGTTAATCTCTTTAGAAATGTAAGGTTACTCAGCACCATTCCCATTAGGCAAAATAAGGCAGTAACCTGAGGCACATAACCTAATGAAAAGGCAGAAAGTGGTTGGTTGTATAATTATGTTGTCAGTTTTTGAATCAATTGTTGCTGCCTGAGAAGGTAAGAAATGCTTGTGGCATGTTTAGCTTCAGACACCAAAACAATTTGATGCCTCTTTGGTCCTGCACTCCTGGGCTGAGGGAAGAGAAGGAGACATTCACTGCACTAACATGACTTCAATCAGCCCTGAGGCTACAATACAGTTCAATCTGCTTTTTAGGAATCATAGTTTTGATGTTGGCTAATGGCTATTAATGTGGGGACCGGAATAAATAAATAAAAGTAAAACAAATAAAATCACCAGTGAAACAAAACAAAAACCATGGATAATAAAAACAATAATGATGAAACAGAAAGGACAACCCTTAACTGTATGATCATTCAGGCCATTTGTGTAAGATAAAAGGATTAATTAACAGAGAAACTATCTGGTCCTGGAACAGTTCTTCCCCTACAAAAATTCAGATGAACAACCATTTTGTAAGCTTTTACCTAGATTTAGCAGGATGGAGTCCTCTGGACGGAATTCCGTGAGGGACGATGGTGCATTCTGGTTGTCTCTGGGCTTCATGATGTTTCAGGACTTCCTTCCATGCACAAAAGGAGTTGACATGGTGGGGAGCAGCTGCAAGTCTAAATGCTTCCCAGCTGTTCTGACGTAAGCTTCCCAAAAGCACGAAGCCAACTCCTCATCCCGATAAAACCTCTTTTATTTAGTTTATTAAAGTGAATTCCTCTCCACCAAAGTCCCGGCCAACAGTCTTTCAAGAGAGTTCACAACTGCAGACCTTTATCAGGCTTGGAGAGCTGCCAGGCTGATATCTTCCAAATGCCACTCTGTAGCAGATAATGCTTGGCAAGTAGTCAGGAACAGATCTTCACCCTAATGAATTGAACTAATTGTCTCCTGCAAAGACCACTCCCCTTTTGCTCCTCTTCATTCCCTATGAGAGGGGCCATTCACCATCCACCTGTGGCTTTACTCCCAAGTTGACCCTTGTTCCTTAGCTGTTCCCTTCTCCTGGCAGCTCTGCACATGTGGACATTGGGAACAGGCTCCAGCTGTTCTTCTGCCCCATTGATGTACAACTCTGAAGGCAGCTGATAACTGTCAGATGGCCCTGGCCCCATTTCTGCCTCCAATGCAGAGTACTCACCAGGGCCTTCCCCACACTCCAGGACTGGCTCATGTTCCTCCCCAACCTCCTCCCTGTCTGAATCTGCTGCCAGCTCTTTTGGCTGCTGGTGGGCCACAACATCAGGGGTGGCATTTTCCCCTGGAGTTTGCTGTCCAAAGCCACTACTGCAGGATACATCCCCTAATGAAAGGGTAACTTTATACAGTAGTAAGAAATCTACCAATAATTTTATAACAACACTTTAATACAGGAGATGACTGAGTATGGCAAGTGATAATTTTGTGGCAATTAGCTTCATGTAACATTTTTATGGTTTGAAAAAATCACACAGTTGAGGGACAGTTTCCCCGGAGCAAAACCAGTCTTACCTGCAGTTGTCCTAAAACTCAGTTGCTGCAATTCACAAAGACTGATCCTTCTAGAATCCATATCATTCAAACGTTTGTACACATAAAAAAAAATAGTTAGCTCAGTGGCCAGTCCATTAGACTCAAATGATTAAAGAGCTATCTACATCATTGCTATTTTGTTTAATATAGTAATTTGGGCTGGATAGCTGCCCTGAAGCATGCCACAAATAATGAGTGTTTTGAATTATATATTTTGTTTTTCAAGGACAAGCCAAATGTGGGTTGCCTGTAGCCAGCTTGTGGTCTTATTTCCCTTCAGTTCGTCTAATGCAGAGAACTTTAGAAAAGAAGGGAGAAATTTATTAACAATTATCAATCAGTTTATACTTCAGCTTAATTTTTCCACTTGCTTTAATTGATGATTTTCTCCAACTGCTATACATAAATCAAAAGACAGGCAGACAGAAATGCATCGATGATGTATGGGTTTAAGCCGGGGCTCCTTAAGCATTCTTTAAAATAGACCAAGAGTTTACGAATAACTACAATGAAGCCTCATAATAGTTTCAGCTATAAATTTGTGAAACTGGTTGCTTGCATGAGTGTTTCTGACTGTTAAAAACCATAACACAAACGGTCACAAGGGGGCACTGCAGGAGCACATGATTTATTTAAAGCAGCCTGTTTAAGGGAACTAAAGGTTGAGGTTTCAATTCTACCTACTATACTCAGAAATGTGCCAGGGTGAATGGGGAAATTGTCTGCTAATATCAGAAGTTTGGGCAAGCTCCATTCCAACTACTCTGCCTGTGAAGCTGAACTGATTGACTAGAAGCCAGACAGCCAAGCCATCAGTATTCCATCTAGATCAATGCACAAATATAATGCCAACAACAACAACAACAAAAATGATACCATTTACACGTTAACAGGCATGGAGCAGGGGGAGTAAAAAAAATGTTGCTTACAACTGTGAGATTAAAACCCTGCCTCTTTCTTTAGCTATATTGCATGCCAGATGTTAAAATATATGTGGAAGCTTTTTTCTTCCCTTTACTTAGTTTACTTAGTTAAAGTAGAATGCATCTTTTCCAGAAGCCTGAGACCAGAAGCAATACCACCTGCCTTCCTAAATTCTGCCTTTGAAGTATAGGTTCATTGTTCTATTATCACTATAAAGCAGATTGATTATTGATCAACAGTTCAAATTAACATTTTCTAGAATTAATAATAATAATCATTATTCTTCCTGATCAGTTGGAATATTCCTTGCTTTCCTATGTTCACCAGTCCATCTGTTCAGTAATTCTGACCTTGGCTAGAAAACCCCTTCTAGAACATCACACAGGTCCTTCTAGCTATATCAGACTTGCCTGGATTAAAAAGCTAAGCAGTGTCGTATCTAATTAGTTTTTGGAAAAGAATATGAAGACGGCAAGCGAGGCTAAAAAATTGAAACAACGTCCAGGAAGCAGAAAATGACCAAATACTTTCTATACTGTTGCCACCTGGAGGTATTAGGCCACTAGGAACTGAGGTCACCTGGAAGTGAAGTTAACATCTGGAAGTTTTCACCTACTTTTAAGAAAACCTGGAAATGCTGTGTGCTCCCCCCCCCCATGCTAAACTAATACAGGTAATCTTCGACTTACAGCAGCTCATTTACGACCGTTCAAATTTACAATGACACTGGAAAAAACGACTTACAAGCATTTTCACCCATACTC
Source organism: Boaedon fuliginosus (assembly GCA_027560395.1). NCBI lineage: Eukaryota > Metazoa > Chordata > Lepidosauria > Squamata > Lamprophiidae > Boaedon > Boaedon fuliginosus. The sequence continues at coordinate 64,778 of JANHGC010004174.1, read as the reverse complement.
ATTGCAGCATTCCGCATCATCACGTGATCAGAATTCAGACACTTCACAACTGATTCATATTTATGATGTTTGCAATGTTCCCAGGATATTGTGATCCATGTGACAAAATGTAATATTGTCACACAAGTGACACAAATTATGCAAGTAGTATCATTTGCTTCATGAGGTTATATGTTTGAATCAATGGGGTCAAGCAAAGTCAATGCGGAAGCCAGATTCACTTAACAACCATGTGACTCACTTAACAATTGCAGTGATTCATTTAACAGCTGTGGCAAGAAAGGTTGTAAATTGGGGCAAAATTCACTTAACAAATGTCTCGTTTAGCAATGGAAATTTTGGACTCAATTGTGGTTGTAAGTCAAGGACTACCTGTACTCCATATCATCAGCAATCTGTACATGGGCCTAGCCATATACTGATCCCAATGTAACATACAGACCGTGAAACTTCATTTGAAGTGGGAGGGGCCTCCATTATTAGCTAAAATCTGAAAATGCAAAGATTAAGTCACTGCACAATTTTATATTGAACATTATGACATTTGGGCATCATGAAGCAAATGATGCTACTTGCATCCTTTTTGTCACTTGTATGACAATCTCATTAAGCAATCAACAGAAGTTTTATTAATCATGTAGCAAGGTCATTGAGGAAATGATAGCATCTCCATCATGTTCTTTGCATAATGACATCATCCATAAGCAATGCACATTCTAACATTAGCATAATGATCTCATCATTACATACATGACATAAATCTCAGTCAAACTGGTCCACTGAATGGGAAGTCTATTACATGGAGGTGTTGTAAATCAAATTTTCATTATACTTGGATACCAACCCTTTTCTATATTCAGAAGTAAATTCTGCCAGGGCTAATCTTTTGACTTCCAAAGTGGGCACAGCTAAAGCAACCCTGAATGGAACCATAGTCATTCCCTCTCTTTTTTTCCTATCCTCTTGCTACTACTTCCCCTGTTTGGGTTCTTTTCCCATTTCCCACAAATACTTTTGGAAGTATACTAAGCAGCCGTGTTCTTTTCCATTAATGAGCATCTAGGAAGGAAGGAAGGAAGGAAGGAAGGAAGGAAGGAAGGAAGGAAGGAAGGAAGGAAGGAAGGAAGGAAGGAAG
>JANHGC010004174.1:10510-27775 GCA_027560395.1 Boaedon fuliginosus | reverse complement strand
GTCAAAAAAGGCAAAATTAACTTTAATAATACTATAGGGGAGAAGTGGGATGGAGGTGAGAGAGCAGCTCATAGTATCCTTAGCAACTAAACTACTAACCAGTTATCACAATGATATTCCAAGATAATGCTTCACATCTTGCCCCAGACTAGGAATGTTGATTTGGTCATTTAGTCAGCTATGTGATTATCCTGCGCATGCTTGACTATGTTGTATATGTTAACTTAAAGCTGGCTTAGATTTCTTGCTGCTTGAATATCCTGTTTCCTATTCCACCATGCCATTTCCATCTTCTCTGAATACAGCATGTTCTTGAATTTAATGAAATATCTTAAAATATAATAATTGACTAAAGAGGCAATGAATTAGATATATTTTCAAATGTTTTCAGTGTCCTCAAATGTACAGCTAAAATTGCCAAGAGGAGGCTCACAGACTCCAATATTCTAACATTTCCTTTTGTACCCAGAAAAATCTATATCCAACTTAATCTGGAATTGATTGATTGTTTATTTATTTATTTATTTATGGGAAGCTGGCATGCTGCAATGCAAAGTGTCACCTTTACTCATACTATTTATTTCAGATAATATTTTTGGGGTCCACATATACTGTATCTCAGAGATGTTTATTAGATAATCAAAATGACAGACGGGTGAGTTAACTGCTCTGTCTAAAATAATGCCCACTATACCCAAAACAATAATGAGAATCCCACAAACCTGGAACGGAGGACAAGGCTTCTAGTAAATTACAATTTTGTCAGTGATGTTGCCTACCACAGCACTATTTTGTGAGACAAAATATTGACTGCATACATTAGTCAATATTTTGAATGTGCTCACCTGTCTAAAACATTTAGGGACTTTTGAGTTAAGTTATGTAGGTAAGTATACTATGTACTTAATGGTTATTTCAGAGGTTTTGTCACCACACATCTAGGACATGAACTTTGTGGATTTACTTTTATGAGAAAGTTATATATTTCTTAGAACATTACTTTCTGGGCAAAACAAATCATGCTGCTGGTCCCTCTAAAATAGCACCATGCATAGAATTTCCCACAGTTCTTTGTCACTCAGGAATATACTGCGTCTGAACAGAAAAGCAAATACTGGCCTTGGTAATTCTACAATGGTTTTCCCATCTCCTCTACAGACTTTTGCCATATAGCTTTCTTTTGTTTGTTTATTTTCTAAGTATAGCTTCCAGGAACTAAAGGTTTACTTGTCTATGCTCTAATACTGCAGGAAAATAATATAGCTGGAGGGCAGTTATTAACACACCTTCAGTAACTTTGGAAATGCTATTCTTGATAAAAAGCATTTATAAAACATTTTAAAAGCAACTCCTTATATATGTTTCCTTTTCAGTATTCAGAGTACAATTTCCAGACTGATTAGAAGTAATTAATTATAATTCTTTTGCCAAAGTTTTCTTCCACATCAGATCTAGGAAGATGATTTAAATAATAAATTGTTTTTAAATGCTTTAAACAGGCACATGTCCTGCTCTACTTCATGTATAGCATATACACTTTAGTAAAATGGTTACTGTAAATTTCCAAACTTTTATCTGTGCTCCAGAAAGCAAAATATTCTTCAATCTTGTATATAGACAATACCTAAATTACATAATTCTAGAGACACAAAACTGATACCCACCATTTTGCCCATGTGAAAAATAGTCACCACTATTTCTAGGCATTTATACAGTGTGAATTCCAGAATGCATAATAAAAAGTTTGGGCCCAAATTATTTGGGTGGAAAGTGTACATAACCCAGGGAATGCCTATAGTATAATGGCGATAGAAATTAGCCTTTATGTACACACAGTTCATCTTCCTCTTTCACTCAAAATTGGCAAAGGGGAGAATGCATCTTCCTTAAACACATGATAATTATCATTTATGACCATTTTATTTTGCTAAAAATACAAAACCCCAATGGATGTCTGGTTTTGCATGTCCACCAGGCAAAAGATGCCCCCTAGTTCTACCTACAGTGAGTAATTCAAAGGGGTACAATAATCTAGAGTTACACCTGGGTTAAGGGCTTCAGCTGTGGCTTTTCTTGTACTGGTCAGCAACTAGTGTTTTACTCCATCAAGCAATTCAATACAACACCATTTGTTCTTCAATATTGTTTTGTATCCTACTGCTCAAGAGTGTGCTATTGAGCATATTTGTGTTATTGATGTTGATGTTGATGATGGCACTTTTGGTTTCTTGATTAATTCATTTTATTCAAACTATTTTTGGTTTCCCCAAGAATGCGATACCGTGTGATGGAGCAACTGAAGTACTCAACTTTTCTCCCTATTCTATGTCAAATAATTGTTGGAAGGATAAAACAGGAAAACCCTCGTGTATGCTTCCTGAAAACGTCTTATAATTCAAAATAGATATGTAATAAAATAAATAATGTAAATGGATAAATAAGAGTTTATATGTGATCTTCAAGATTTATGATCAGTACCCTGGACAGCACTTTGCTGAGGACAATAAAGGTTTTCCCTTATCTGTTAATAATATTTGAAGAAATATTCTCTAACAAGTCTTCACGCTTCTTGATAATTTTTGCAAGATGGTTAGGACTTGTGCTTATATTTCAAAGTATATTAACATTAGCCACAAATTAAATATTGTGGATTATATTTCAAAGTATATTAACACTAGCTATCAGTTAAATATTTAATTGGTAATACAATATATCATTCAACAATATTTCATATAAGAACTTCTGTGCTCAAAGCCAAAACACACATGATTAGATTCTTGAAGCTGAAATCAAATGACAGCTATGTCCAATTGGTTTGGTATTTAAAGAATCAGTAATAATTAACAGAATACACAGGTACTAAATATTAGATCATTTGAGAATGTTTTCAAAGGAAAATTGGTTTCATAGTATTTTAAGGTCAGTATTAATTTCAATTCCCCACAAATATTTTACACAGATATATAAAAAAAAGATAAATTAGGTAATGGTATTAGAGGATGATGCTTAATATTATGCTGTCCACTATGTCAGAAATAAGGACGTATTTATTTAACTATAGATCTGGATTTTTATCCATCCAATTTATTTTATAAACTGAATTAGATGGGATTGATTATTCCAGATCTACCCTGCAATTCCGTCAATCTATAAATATTACTTAATGGTGTTATATAGTCATTTTTGTCCCAAGAATTCTGTCCATCTACTGAATGAAGATTAGAACCCTTAGCTAACAGCAGTTGTGACTTTGCTTATGAGCTGTAGCAAGGCAAGAGATTTATAATTGTAGTGTCTTAACATTTTAAATCACTTAAATCTATTGAAAATACACCCCCAGAGGTTTATTTTATGACACAGGAAAGTAAGTTGTGAAACCAAGTTAGGGTTCTGAGCTGGTGACTTTACACCACTCCATTTCCAGTTTATTTTATTTCCCAATTAAAATTGTACATTACTATAATGCATTATTAAAAGCTTAAAAGCACAGATCCAGTTTCCCATCTCAACCAGTGGAATGATATAGACTCAATTTCTAATTCAAAACATGTCTCTATTAAAATTTAAATGTACCCAGTTAAACTAATTGGAATCAATAGAAGGGAGGAAAACTGTAGACAATAAATACTATATTAAGGCAACAGGCAAAATATTTTTAGATTATGCATCAAGTAGGGAGCCTCGATGGTGCAGTGGTTAAATGCAGCACTGCAATCTCTGCTGACTTGTTCAGCAGGTTGTCAGATCGAATCCCAGGCTCATGGTTGACTCAGCCTTCCATCCTATCTAAGGTCGGTGAAATGAGGACCCAGATTGTTGGGGGCAATAAGCTGACTCTGTAACTGCTTTAGGGAGTGTTGTAAAGCTCTGATAAGCAGTATATAAAATCTGAGTGCTATTGCTATCTATGTTGTAAGCCGCCAAGTGTCCTTCGGGAATTGGGCGGCATAAAAATGTAATAAATAAAAAATAAATAAAAAATATCACATTAAAAAATGTAATTTTGGATGTAACACGTTTTTATGCTTGGGATTGTAATCTGAAAATGTTTCCAAATAAAATTGAGTTCTACATCAGACTTACTTCTTAATATGAAGTTAACTATAGACATGCAAGCAATATTTCCACAATTTGATTAATCATTATTCCCTAGGGAAATCGATTTTTTTTCCAATAAAGAGCATATAAAATTTTAACAGCTTTTAACATACATACTGCCAATTCAGTAAATTTTAAATACATATGTGGTTCTGCGGTTTAATAAAATCATAATCAAAATGGGATTATGATTTCCGAAATTGGTTTGATTCTGTGATGAAGTTCTGTTCAGTATTGTTAAGCTTTGCAACATTGCCACTGCATACGGAAGAAGGATCCAATCTGTTTGTTTCTTTTCTAGCTTTTTACAGCTAAGCAATTATTCATTTAACAATCAAGACTGGAGTAATGAACCAGCAATAAAACTTCTTGTACTGATTATATCTAAGTATAATGTTTCATATGCATTATAAATTAATTTACTGGCAACAAGACAAGGCATTCCTGCTGGCATAGTCAAATTTTTGATACATTTTTACTGAACAGAAAATGCTGCTTGGAAATAGATTTCCAACAGTGCATAAATGCTGTAGAAAAGAATAGGCTTGACACGAGACTAATGCATGCATTTTTAAATGTTGCATGTTTATTTTCTTTTGATCTGAATGGCCTGTTAAGATCCACGAGAAACTATATGAATACAATGGTATGTATTGATATAGTCAATTCATATTGTCATTACTTCAGTGAAGAGCATCAACAATATTACATGGATTGAGTTAATGATGGCACTGGCATTTGTAACTCTTATGTACATTTGCTGTGATTCTGACATTTATCACTGTAATAATTTTGCAATTTTTTTTTTTTGCTATAAACAGCTTCAAGCTCAGTATTAAAAAAAATAACGTATTCCCACTGCAATCTGTTCATATACTTTGGCTAACTTTCCTCAACCTGGGGCTCTCCATATGCTGGGCCACAATATTATCACCCTCACCCATCCACCCCCAAACCTCCTGTGGAAATGATGGCACTTGTCAGATCCACAGAGAGCAAATCAGCAAATACAGCTTTCTGGCCATTGGCTGATGGCAGAGATTTTTTTTCTTCAGTCATAAAGCTGCAGCAGTCTAATATGTATCCATAAAATTAGTGTCAACAGTTGCTAAATTTTAAACATTAATCTCAAACATTTTTCACATATTTACCTATCTCAAGTATTTAAACTTCTTTGATTGAATTGTGCATTTATTTTATTTTTAGAACTATTCATGTAAAAAAAAAACATTTTAAGGAAATGAAAATGATGGGGAATCAAAACAGACACCAAACCAAATGATTTGCAGCTTGTGATTCAAAATAATCTGTATGATAAAATGTCCATTAGTCCAGAACAGCTTAACAAATGAGTCTTCAGACTGTATCATGCTTTCTCTGCTTTAGTCGTATTTGTTCTTGGAAAGCTACTTAAGGGTAAATATGGTGTGGCTTCCATCATCTGCTTTATTGTGCATGATAGGAAAGAAAAACAGCACCTTAAAAGGAAAATGCACCATCTGCTGACTTGCTAATACACTGGGAGGGGGGGGGGAATAACAGGCAGATGTGCCTTGGACTGAAGTTTTTTTCTGGCGGTTATGTTGGACACTGGAGAGATTTACAGATGGTTCATTGTTGAGATTTCAGTAGGGAACCCCAAAGTGGGGGGTGGAATTTAGTGACACATTGATGGGAATCAGGCAAATTTGTGCTATGTCAGCCTTCAAGGTCTACATGCCAATATATTAGTAACTGGCAGGACTGTGGCAAATCTGGAACAGCAATATTTACCACAGAGATTCCATTTTTAATGTGATATCATGGCCAAACCATGGAAATATGTAGACTGATTAACAATCAGATCAAATGAGAAGTTGGCAATGAAATTACAAATCTGAAATGTCCTGGGAGGAAAAAAGGTCAAATGAAGCAGGTCTAATTTAAAAATTTGATTATATATTGGGATCATATTATCCTGTTCATTTTAGAATAACCCTGAAACCCAAGAATGGATTAGTATAGATAAAAATAACATTCATTATACTACATATTTTAAACATTTAGTGAATGCATAAATTCAATTTGAAAGTTATATCAGCACAATTCAGAGCAAGAAGTCAGTGAACTGGGAAGTTTTATGTGGCTCTAGGCTACTGAAGTTGTTTGAGTAGCCTGTAGTGAGAGGATGAAAGGGTGTTAAAGTATTTCAACATGTCTATAACTGATTGGAAAGAGGAAAGGAAGGAATACAGTATATGCACAAAGAGCTGCATACATACAGAAGAAACATTGGAGGAATGGATAGAAAGGAAAAATGCAGGTGGGTGTTAAAACAATTTTTTTAAAAAAAATTGTGAGGTCTTTGATTTGGAGAATGTAAGAAATGCTTCATCAAGTTTAATGAAATGTTTCATCTAGTTTAATGAAAAGGACTAGAAGTAATATATATAGTTATATATATGTGTGTGTGTGTATGTATGTATATATATACACACACAATATATATATAGGGGGCTCCCACAAAGGAGAGTGGAGCCAACCTATAAGGCACAGAACCAATGGCAACAAGAAGCAATGGATGAAAAGTAATCAAGGAGAGAACCAATTTAAATAACAGGAGAAATTCCTTGACAGAACAATCAGTGGAATGGCTTGCCTTCCAAAGTTGTGGCTGCTAGTGGGTGCTCCATCATTAGACGCTTTCAAGAAGAGACTAGACAACCATTTGTCTGATATAGGGTCCGCTGCTTGAGCAAAGGGTTGGACTAGAAGACCTCTGAGATCCCTTCAAGCCTTATGATTCTATGAAAAAGTCTATTCTGTGACATAAAACAAAAAGAAGCAGAAATTCTTAAACCCTTTTCCCACAAGAGATTTCTGAAAAACTGAATAGGGTATCTGGCTTTGCATCTTCTGTGGGAAATCCTAATTGGAGGTGATTAAAGCTAATAATAGCTAATAGATGAGAACAGCACTTTCTGGCATGGTGCTGATTGGGATAGCTTAGAAGGCTATGCACAGGAGCAGCCTCCTTTTAGGGCAGAGTAAGGTAGGTCATTTTATGTGCCCATAAATTATCTGCTTCCTTTTCATATGGTTATGTGTCTTGAATTTGGAAGACTTACTCTTTGCAAGGCCCAATGGCCACAACTTCCCTTTGAAACAGCAACCAGTGTCTTGTTTCAAACCAATACTCAGGTTTCTTTATTGAGCAGGCTGTATATGGTAGTAATGCTTGAAACCAAATGAATCTCCACCTACAGGCTGAATGATGATAGAACTCTTTTCAGAATAGAAATCTTCTGGATTGAAAGGGCTCTGGTCTTTCAGGATCTTGAACAGTGTTGCAGAAAATCATCAGTGATGGTATAGTTAGTATTTTAGGAGCAGGACTGGAAAATAGGGAGAAGAGTCTTCCACATTCCCTTCCTAGCAAGTTCAGTTGTGCTGAGATTGCTGGGAAACAGAGAAGACACAACATTCCTGTTAATGTATGTTGTGAAATACAGACAAAAACACTAGGCTGGAAGTCAAGTCATTCTTGGCCTGAACCCCAAAATCTCTACTTGATTCACCTTCTACAAGAAAAATACATTTCCCCATTCTCTTTTCCTTTGTGAATCAAGTTCTTCTGCTAAGCTTTAAAATGGCAGTAAGGCTGAACTTCTAGTTGCAATTTGTCCCATAACAAATTCTTTTGAAGAATTGACCTTGCCTCCCCACTGCCCAATTTCCTCTAGCTGCATTTTATTTTTAACACCAAGGCAAAAGCTTTCTTCTCCCAAAAAGAATACTTAGTTTTAGGCATGTAAACAATAAATTATTCCATTTATTGTACATGGAGCTATTCAGAAAATAATAGTGATTACAGAGCATCAGCAACTGGAAGAGTTTTATTCTCTGGGCTATTCCATCCATGATTGCAGGAAATCTTTATGTGCTAATTTTGTTTCACGCACATTCTGTTCCAAAGTTTTCAGCCTATTCAGCATAAAAAAAGATAACACAACTGAAAATAAATGATACAAAAATTATTTTAATTTTTTCAAAGATGTTTTTATAAGGATTGTATGTACATCTTTTACCTCTTTCTTCCAGGGTGCAGAGACTCCACTGCATTGTTGCACGTTTAAAGCCCTAGCAAAATACCATGTAATTGTCCGCATAACAGTCTGTTTAATTATCACGGCAATAGTTTGCTTAGTTTGCTTATCGAACAAGGATGAATCATGTCAGATTAAGCGGAGCAGTCTGCCCACTAAATGTTTAATTTTACATTGCTTGGTTTCCTTATTAACTTTTCATATGGCATTTAAATGAATTTGTCCTATTTTTGTCTATATTTTTTTTCTCTTTATACTGATGACATAAAATGCTCCTTTTTGAGAAAAATAGATATTATCTCTGCAGGTAATGGCTTTAGGACAAGGATCATTTGAAAATGTGTGACTTTGGAAGTGTAATGATTTATCAGACAAATTAACAAAGCCTATCCACTTCTTGTTAATGTGGACCTCTTCTACTTGCAAATGAATCTATATATATATATAACGTGTGTGTGTGTGTGTGTGTGTGTGTGTGTGTGTGTGTTCGTTCTATATACATTCTTCAATGGCTTGACCAATTTTAACCAAACTTGGCACACAGATAACTTACCATCCGGGAACAAACACTGTGGTGGTAAGACATGCAATCAGCCTGTCTGTGTCTCTTAAAAATAGTGCCAATAGTGCCGACTCCTTCACAGTGCCGATAGTGCTGATGCCTTCACAGTACTCTACAAGGGGCGACAGAGAGCAGCATGACGTTGCACGTGGCGTATGTGCAGTACAGGCATTCCAGGAGTCTCTACTAATTCCATTGTGGCGATAGGAGATGGCGGCCATCAGGAGGAGGCAGCGGCAGAGGCGGGATGAAGTGGGGCCAGGTAGGGCCAAACGGTGACGAAGGATGACTGGCAGACTAACAACTTGAAAGCAAAAGAGAAAGAACTGGTCAGCCGGCAGGTGAGTGAGTGAGTCAAAAGCTTTAAATCCCTTTCATTTAAAAATTAATGGTCTTGGATTCCTATGTAAAAATCTCCTTAGTTGTGAAATGGTAAAATTCTGAATGGCAGGTAAAGTAGCCAGCTAAACAGTAATTAATGGCTATCTATCTACATGTACATAATTGGAATTGAACCCATCTATCATTTGCTAGTACATTTTTCCTTTGGCTGCTTTAAATATGTTCATAACATGGTAAGAATTTAACACTAAATATATTTATTGATTAATCTTATTATACAGGTAGACCTCAATTTACAACCGTTCATTTAGTGACAGTTCAAAGTTACAACAGCACTGAAAAAAGTGAGTTATGCCCATTTTTCACACTTACAACTTTTGTAGGAGACCCATGGTTATGTGATTAAAATTCAGATGCTTGGCAACTGGTTCCTACTTAGAACCGTTACAGCATCCCAAGGTCATGTGATCACCTTTTGCAACCTTCTGACAAGCAAAGTCAATGGGGAAGCCAGTTTCACTTAACAACCATGTTCCTAACTTATCAACTGTAGTGATTCACTTAACAACTGTGGCAAGAAAGGTCATAAAATGGGCAAAACTCACTTAACAAATGTCTCACTTAACAACAGAAATTTTTGGATCAGTTGTGGCCATAAGTTGAAGATTATCTGGATTGCTATCTTTGCTGGGGGGAAGCATAAACATTCTTTATCATCACAGCAGTTTTGGAGGGCTGATGCCAGGAAGTCCCCTATGAGTTGAGATTGTGCCCCTGTGATCAAAGGACTATTGAAACTACAGCTCATGTCCTGATACACCGTACCCTCTATAAGGGTTCCATCAAACACCTTATAAAATGCCTGAAAATTTCAGGCGTTTTTATGTACAGTTGTTATTATTAGATAAATATGATTCAGTCTCCTTGAAAGTAGCTACATTGTGTTATACTTCCTATAAAATTAAGCAGACTTTGATTATTAACTGACACTCAACCAATCATGATTTTTATCTTGTTTTGTTTTTGCTTTATTAACATATTATTGTTTGCAAAAACAAATTGCTTGTCCAATCAGTGACCATAATAAAAATATTTATCCACACAAATATTCTTTACTTTCTCCCTGTGCAAGGTAGGGAATTTTTCAGGTGGGAAAGGACGGCCCTTCTTCCTTCTCTTTTCTTCCTCCTCTTTTCTTTCTCCTTTCCTTCTGACTACTTTTTTTCTTTGTTCTCTGTCATCTCTTTTTTGCTTGTTTTTTTATTTCCTTTGTCTCCCTTCCCACCCAATCATTCTTCAGTGTTCTGTTTTCTCCCTCAGATGCTTTCTTTTTCAACTTCGGCTTACAGTTCCTCAATTTTCACAGTCACAGGTTGTTCTTTTGGGGACAGATGTGACCACTTGTGAGTTCCCACAACTGAATTCCTGTAATCTTATCCTAGTTGAGGAGAAGGACACAAATCAGAAGCCATGGAATTTCTTCAAGCATACCATCAGGGGGCTAGTGAAAAAAAGAATTCAAAGTATTTTGCCCAAAGCAAATGCTAAATAAATTGTCATTGTAAGAACAAATACACTGAAATCATATATTTTCTTCAGATTAATTTCCTTTTTCATTATTTGCCAGTGTTTCCTTAAAGGAAGAATCACAAATGCAAAATATTTTTCTGCTTGAAAAAAAAAAGGGAGATAATTCCTTCCATTTTCCAGGGAGATGCCTAAAAAATTTGTTCCCAGGTGCTCAGGCTGGATACTACTAGAAATAAAATGTAAAATTGACTCTGTGCCCTGAAAGAAAAAAAAATCTGAGATTTTGTTAAATTGTTTTATTAATACCTTTCCCACTAATTCTCTCTTCACTGATGTCCATTATGAGATTATCCTGCTAGAATAAGGTTAGTACATATACTATGTCTATAATGAATTAGCAGTTGTGTGCTTCTTAAAGAGAAAAAATGGTAATTATATTGACCAGGAATGGGCAAGCACGATTCTGTTGACAGAGAATTTTCTTAAGGGTTGTTCGGCTTGTCTACAAAGGTTACATGCCTCAGAAATTGAGGTGGATTTTTTTTTTTTTTTTGGTAGTTGCAAGGAATGATGTTACAGTACAACAGTGGGTGATGAAAGTAAGCGTTTTTAATGGTTTGGTGCCTGAGGAGAAAGATAGGAAATAAATATAATGAATAATGACATAGAAATTTGGTGCACAGAATGGTTTATCCTAAAATCTCATATTTTAATGCAATACATACTAAGGTTCAGTGTATTTGTTTAAAGTATTAACGTTACATATACATTTGTAATTACAGCTTTTTTACATTATTAAGTCTTTAAAAGTGTAATTTACAGAGTTATATAAACAGTGCTATACTCCTGTTTACTTTGTAAAAAACATACCAAATTATGTAATGCTGTCCTTCTAAACTGAGAATTCAAATTTTCCCCTCAGTTACTCCTCCATTTGCTAGAATGCATTACAGTATTGGAAATTTTTACCCCTAAGCATTCTATATCTGTGTCTATTACAAGCATAGAGAACATAATTGTTTTATTCAAAATGTTCTTTGAGTACTCACTAAAAAAAATTTAAACACTACAAAAACACTTCAACATTAGTCTTATAAGGAATGAGAATTCTATTGCTTAGTAAATCATTCCCTGTGTCAAAATTATCTCCCTTAAAAAAACAATAATGCACAGACATAACTTAGCAGGATATGAGTATTATTCAAATCATCCACCTAATTAGCAATTGTATAAATTGTTACACAGTAGCATTTTATTTCCACCTCCACAGTGTCTAATGTGCCACGATGTATGTACTTTATGTTTAGTTAATAAAAGTGTACTTTATGTACTTTATGTTCAGTTAATAAAACTTCATATTTATTTTGGTTCAGGAGAAGATGTGAACATCTACAGATACCTGGTGGAAGCAATATATTAGATATTCTACTAGATTAGATAAATACCTAAGGATATTCTGCAGTATTTTTCGATATCAAAATACTGATTCAATAACTTAAAATAAATTTAATTTGATTTAATACAAAATCTAATAGAAATGAAATAATTGGTAACATAGCTTCTACAGCTAGTAAATTTTTTTGTAAAATTGTAACCATATTGTTTAAAATACTGCTTTTAAAAGCATTTCACATTTGTTAGAAAGAGCAAGTGCAGGGTTTTTTTTTTAATGTAAGAAATATTTATTTTGAAACTCTCAACATGGGGGTAGGGATAGGGATTCTCTCTTTCTTCTTTACCCTTGAGGTTTACAAATTAATTTGTACCACTTCAATGATTCAGGATGTCACTTAATTGCTAAAGTTTAGGTCTATCTCTGGCTGTCATCTTTGTTCACTAACAGCCTTTTATTCATAGTTCAGTGCTAAGTTACAAACGAAGAGCATTACATCATATGCCAAGCTCCTGTGGTTGGGCAAGTGTGGCCTCCAGGTGTTTTTGGATTGCAGTTCTAATTATCGTGTGTGTATAAAGGAAGTCAGATGGGAACTGGAAGTTAACAATATCGTTTCCATGCTAGAAGATATCAAGCAACCTTCTCCAATTGGTACCATAGAAGGGGTTTGAACTTCAGCTTTTATAATCCAGCCAGAATGATCATTAGCCATAAGCAATTATTGAAAAAATCCAATTGGTTGGAAACATTTTGTTGGTCAAGATGGATTTAGAATGAAATAACAATATTGGATTTACCTCTGGATTGGTCTGTTTTGCTTTACGGTAGTTGGCACTAGATCTCACTTTCAGCTGCAGGTTATTTCTTTCCAGATCTGTTATATTTAATATTTTTGTTGAGAATTTCTGAAACTACCATAGAATGTATTGCATAGAAAATGTGATATTTGTTTTCATTTCTGTATTACTATCATCTTTAAAAATTAGGGTAGTTTTAAAACTTGTCTGTTGGACTATATCTATTTCATTCATTTATAATGTTCACAGATACTTCAATCATTGGTTCACTTTTGATTAATTCTGTCCCTTTGTATAATTTTCATAGGAAAGAAAACTAAAGTAGCAAATTATTTTCTCCTTTAGTTCCATTTGTAATTACTTTTTATTATTTATTAGGCCCTATAAATGTTCTCAAATATTCTATATGTCTTATAGTTTCATAATAGACAGAAATTCCACATATGAAGCTTCCTATTCATAGAACATGGAGAAACTGCATCTTTGTAGTTCTGAATTTGAGGTTGATGCTTAAAACCAATTATTTTGTCAAAATTTCCAAATAGATACATTCAGAAAATGCTAAATTCCCAGATTGAGGCATTCAGAGCAGATTCTGTAACTGGGGCTCCCCTGAATCATGGGTTCCAGAGGTCACTACGGATTCATAAGAGATTATGATTGAAAACAAAATTTTAAAAAACTTGAAATAAGTTTTTAAATAATTTGTTCATCATACAATGCTAATGTGAATGATTTTTGGCTGTTGTGACTCAGCTGTGGATGTAAATGTTGTAAAACATGTTTGTGAATTGTTTTCTGGAATTCTCTGATATCTGAAAATATGTTCAAGGATTCCTTCAGGTTTAAAAGCTCTTGTTTAGAGCAATAAAAATGAATTTAAACTGATAAAGAAACCAAACATTTTATAGTTATCATGTGCTTCTTCTTCTATCTTTAAATTCCACTGTTCCTCATATTTAGCACAGGACAGTCAAATTTTGCTGTTTTGACGTCCCAGAATGCCTGTTGTGTGGAAATCCAATGACATGCACACCAGGTGGATATTGGAAAGAAAAGTTCATTCTGTGCAGAAGAAAGGACATAAGGGATCTCTTTAAAAACCTGTGTGTCCCCCACCTCCTTGGTCCCTATTTTATAGTAGGTGTGGATTGAGCCACTTTCCTGAATTAGTATGAGAGACAATTTGTGCCACTCTTAACAATTTTAGTTACTAACCAACAATTTGACGTTTTCCATACAAGCACACATTGTTCTCAAAAATAACTTGTAAACCATCATTTCCCTCTTTCTCAGTTCCATTTTTATGTCTGCGTCTACCTTGTCCCATAATATAGTGGCATTACATGTCAGCAAGCATAATATATTTCTAAAATCTGAATACGGCAGATTTAACCATTTTTATCAAATCTATAAACAAAGCTACGTAGAATATACTTAACTGTTTGGGATAGGGTCTAAAAGTCCTTGTTTATCAGTTTGATCTGAAGAGGAACCAGTTATGAATTGGAAAGAGGGTTCATCTTAGTATGTATTTTCATGTCCTATGCCAGTTAGAAAAATGTATCTCTTTCTGTCTAGAGAAATTCATTTATTTTATTTAATACATTTAAGTTCAGTGTTAGTCTTGTTAGTCCAGTGTTTTGAAGTGCCGCTTCTTTTTTGCTATACTAAATCCAAATATTACTTTTGGTCCTACTAGGAACCGTACTGGCGTGTTAGATATGCAAAACAACTACAACCACCACCACCACAATCAGTATTTAAGAATTCTGGAATCTCTAGTACTAATAAATCTGTGATGCTGAAACTGAGAGAAATCTTTTTTGCGAGATGGCTTGGTCTAATTCCATGGCTTCCCCAAGGCTGACACAATTAGTTATCCTACAGGAAGGCTCTTTTGTATCAAAGATAAGAAGAATCTGTGATTTTGAAGTTTTTAGCTGTTTTAGATATGATTTGCTAATCAGTGTTTCTTACAGAACAGTTATTACTACTTTCAACATTTTCTGGCAAGCAGAAACAAGGTAGAGTTTAAAAGCTTTTCTGAACTCTGTGTTCAGTTATATGAATTTTGGTGTTTTGATACAGGAGTTTAAGCCAAAACGCAGATCCACTTGAATAAAAATGTTTCTGATGGGATCATGTTTGTTAAAGAATCGGTAATGCCTTGACATTTGCTTGTTAGGAGACATGACTATAAAGACAGAAAGGGAAACAATAACTACCTTGACTCAAACCGTTCACCCAAAATGGATTTTAAAAATCACTCAAGCACATTGTTTATGAGGTTATATAAAAAGGAATATAATTTACTTATAAAATTTTTTTCAAAGGACAATGTGCTTTACTCCAGTTCACTTAAGCCAATGACAATAGCCAAACAGGCATCAAAATTCTGTTTATATATACTGAAGGAAAGGAAAAAGCAGCATTTCCCTCCAAATCCTTCTACGCAGTATATCCTGCAGCTTTTGATGCCCACTGTAATCATGTTCCAGCGCATTGGAACAGGAGGGGAAGTATTGCTGGAGGCAGATGTATGTAAGAAGACAATAACTTCTTGCATCCATTCCCAGTATCAAACCTCCACTTCGTCTTATTCCTCTTTAGAAATGAAGAGAGTTTCTTTAAAAGGGGGCAGGTATGAACCTAACTTTGTGGGAGTTCCTTGCATGTGATTGATGGGTATCATGGCCATGGGTATCAGTGTATTTATTTCTGTATGTAAAATATTATCTGTGATGTTACTGGATGTAAGAATGCAGCAACACTTTTCTTAACAGTCTAAAATGATTTTTTTTGACCTTATATCAGCTTCTGACTGACAGAAAAAGAAGCGAAAGAAAGAAAGAAAGCATGATGTTAAAATGCTGCTCCTGGACAGTTTTCTGAAAAGAGGCAAATGACGATGAAGTGAGCGATAAAAGGCTTTCATTCACTCAGTGGGACCTGATTTACACTATATACTAAGCAGACTGTGCCTTTAAATATATATATTTAATATATATATAAAAGATTCCGTATTGCCATCAGTTACCCAAGGTCCATTCTCCCCATGATGTACCATTGATTTTATGTAGGTGAGATCTATTAATGTTAATGGAAGTTATGCATGTAATTCTTTTGCTTCATCAATGAGGGAATAGACATTTATGCTTCTAAAGAAATTATACAGATAAAAGACATTTTCAAGGAGAGAGAGTATGTTTATCTTTTCATTTTTCATATTTAATTCTAGACAAAAATGCCAGAGGAATAAGTGACTTCAATAGTTCACAAAGCAGAAAGGCCAGCAGATGCTGATTCAAACTGATACCTTGAAAAAGAGGTCTCTATGCAGATACAATGATCATATGGTAACTCTATTATCTAGGTAACATCCCAGTTCTCTCAGTGAATATGCCACTGAACAATCTGCATTAGTTATATATCTGCAAAAATCTTTGATGAGTGAACTGTTGTAATATTTTAGCATGCATATTAGGTTGTAAATTATAATTGGGTGAGTTCTCCAAGTGACTGACTGCAACATTTCCTTTTTCCTTTGTCAGTGAGATTTGAGCTCTTTATACCCGCCGCTTCATTTTCTTAATAGTGATTTGCTTAAACAATTTACAGTGCAAATAATTTATGTAGTTTTGAATGCAATATTCTTCACTTTCCCCATATTCCTTTTGAGCTTTGTCTCTAGATTCTACTCTTTCCCTGGTTAGTTTGCTACTTTTAATGCATTTAAGCCTTTAAAACTTTTCTGTCTGTCCTCTTCAAATTCTTTCAGGTGAGAATTTAGCTTTGAAAACAAAGGTCTCATCTTCTTTAGATTCCTTAGGTTTGTTATTTAATGTCACTTGAAAAGTAAAATTAGGTCTAGACATCCAGGTCTATATGCCCCTATCTAGTAAACAAGAACCTCTTGTTTTGAAGCGGAGGTTTTATATTTGGTAATAACACAATTTTAAATGGAGGAAAAAAGTGACTAATTGTCACCACTTACAAAGACTGAGATGACATCACAGAGCTGCGATATATGCCACCTTCAGTTTAGAATAGCTTATGAGCCAATCAAGACAACTTTTGAGAAAAAATAAATATTATGGATCTAACAAAGTCATTATGGTCTCTTCCATCTTTGAGGGTTCTTCTGTGTAACAAAGAACATTAGTGTTAGTTGTCTGTCTGTGAGGCTTCCAAAGACATATCAGAATAGATATGTCTGCCCTATCCATGGGTCCTTTGGATAGCCAAAAAGTGAATGCTATTTTATTGTTAGTGGATGTTAGCCAGGTCGGTGGTGAATAAAGCTCCTCTCATCCAGGATTTAATTCTGGATGAGAGGGCTGACCTGGCGTGCATCACTGAGACATGGTTGGGGCCAGAGGGGGGTGTTCCCCTCGTGGAAATGTGCCCCCCCCGGGTTTCAGGTGATGCACAAGTCGCGACCCCAGGGCAGGG
>JANHGC010004174.1:0-10410 GCA_027560395.1 Boaedon fuliginosus | reverse complement strand
TGTTGTAAGCCGCCTAGAGTCCTTCGGGAATTGGGCGGCATAAACATGTGATAAATAAATAAAATAAATAAATAAATATATTTTAAATTTCCAAAACACAATCACACACCAACCATAAGTACTCTTCCAAAAGTGTGTGTGGGGGGGCATCAGTTTTAAGTATTTTGGTGTTTTGTATTTTAACTCTCTTTAAATAAACTAAATATTATATGGCAAAAACACAAGAACTGATCAAATGCGTTTAGAAAATTTTTATTACTTGCGACGAATCCTCAGGTCTTCCTTCCCCTTAATGGTGATAGCAGTGGGGAATCCCTAGAACCTCAAGCAATGATAAACAATGGAACACAACTGAACTATTGCTTGAGTCACCAGTTATTGGTTATCATTGAACAGATGTTTGGAGCTTGTGTTTGTCTTCTACGGCATCCTTGTGGGTCCATTGGGAGGGGTTTTGCTCCCTTTTAAACCTGTATGGAGCCATTTTTCTTGTTCTCTGAAATGTATTGATTACTGCCCATTTGTTTCTGCTTTTATCAGCACCCTTGTGCACCAGGAAAAGAACACGAGGACAAAATGTGAGACTTTATTTTTCCTTTTGACATTGCTTTTTTTTTTTCCAAACTCCAAAATTATCCTCCACAGACATTCTAAATCAGGTTTTTGGAGCAGCTCTCCTATGCTATCTAAAAATAAATAAATACACCATCCAACAAATCAGGTTGCAGAGATGCACGCATTTGACTGAAAATTGCCTTGGTTGTTGCTGCACACCAGACCAATTTGTCAGCACAGCTTAGTCTGGTCTACAAAAGGCCATTCAGAAATTTTAATTAGTTTTGAATTTGCCATGTAAAACTCTAACTACTTTAGCTAGTTGGAGATACATTCCATAAATTTCGAAATAATTACATTGGCTAATTTGTTTTCACAGTTGTGGTGAAAGATGCATTGGCTTAAACATTTTAAGGAATCACGCTGATACATGGTTTGGTAACCTTTTTAATACTTCTTGTTTCTCTGATTAAGTTTTATTATTTGCATGCTAGTATTTTTTTTCCCCCTGGTTTTTGTAAACCACATTTTTAAAAAGCTTTCCATCGATGATTAAGGGGACTGGAGGCTAAAACATACGAAGAACTGTTGCAGGAATTGGGTATATCGAGCTTAATAAAAAGAAGGAGTAGGGGTGACCTGATAGCAATGTTCCAATATCTCAGGAGCTGCCAGAAAGAAGAGGGAGTCAAGCTATTCTCCAAAGCACCTGAAGGCAGGACAAGAAGCAATGGGTGGAAGCTAATCAAGAAGACAAGCAACTAGAACTAAGGAGAAATTTATCTGGAACGGATAATCAGTGCAACAACTTGCCTCCAGAAGTTTATTTATTTATTCATTTATTTTAAAAACATACATACAAAATTTTAAAACTCTATTAAATAATTTAAGTCCAATAAATAATTTAAAAGTGGGAACCCAAATTTAAAAATTTAGTTAAATTCAAATAATTTAAAATGGACAATGGACTCATCCCAGACCAGCTCGTTGGAAGAGCCAAGTCTTCAAGGCACGGTGAAAGGATCAAAGGTCGGGGATTATCTGAAGCTCCGGCAGCAGATCGTTCCAGAGGGTGGGTGCTCCCACAGAGAAGGCTTTCCCCCTGGGGGTTGCCAGCCAGCACTGTCTGGCCAAAGGCATCCTGAGGAGGCCAACCTTGTGGCTATTGGTGGCGAAGGTGGTCTTGCAAGTATTCTGGTCCTAAGCCATGTAGGGCTTTAAAGGTCATTACCAGCACCTTGAATTGCACCCGGAAGACAACTGGAAGCCAATGCAAACTGTGCAGGAGTGGTGTGACATGAGAGTACCAAGGTACCCCCTGACTAGCCGCGTGGCAGCATTTTGCACCAGCTGCAGTCTCCAGGTGCTCTTCAGGGGCAGCCCCATGTAGAGAGCAATGCAGTACTCCAAACGCGAATTATTATACGGACCTTTGTCACAAGGTAACGTTTCTATTTTTAATATGTCTATCTAGGTTTGCCATGGCTTTCCTCCCAAGGAGCATCTTTTAATTTGATGACCATAGTTGCTGTCTGCAGTGATCTTGAATAACAAGGCTACCTGCCTCTAATTAAGAATACTGAAGTACAACACATATTAGCACAGTGAGTTTCAATATGGGAAAAGCAAACTTCTGTAGTTATCCATTCTCAACTATGGCTAGAAGGATTTTAAAAATGGCCATTTCCCTTTTGGCTAGGTAATAATGCACTTTTGATTGTGCAATATAATTATGTATTTCTGGTGCCTGAGGATGAGTCAGGTTCCCAGGGAACATATTGATTCATTCATGTAAAGGTTATTCTTTGAGATGCTATAGATAATGGATTATGTTTATTATAAAGACCCATATAGTTAGGGACAATATGCTGACTCTGTAACTGCTTAGAGAGGGCTGTAAAGCATTGTGAAGCAATATGTAAGTCTAAGTGCTATTGCTATTGTTACAAGTCTAGATTGTAAAAATCATAGTGTTAAGAATCTGAAGAGAATTTCATGGAAACCTAGGCTTGGTTTCTGATCAGATTCACACATCACCATGCTATCAGTAAATTATGCTTCTCTCATTTCTTTCTTGCCTACTTTTCCTACCAATATCTTCTTAAGCAGCTCTGGGAGGCTAATAACATCAGCATTACCGTACTCAATAACTTGTGGGCAGGTTTGGAGGTAGATTCGAGGATGAATGTTGCCTATTTCACTGAAACTGTACAGTAATTTTGAGACATAAAAAGGGAGATTTGGCTATTTTCTTCTGGTTCCTTAGTAGCCCTACCTATATCCCTGGGAAAAATAAAGGGAATCAATTACTAATGCATTCCAGTTGGCTACAAAGTTTGAAACCAACATATCTATGATTGTACAACTTTCCACTTTATTAATTCTCATAACTCATAGTCCACAATGAAGGATAAAACAAAATTATGAATTAAAGACACAAACCATTTAGAAGGTTTCTCATGCATGGCCCCGTGGAATGAACAGATTGGCGCATAAAAGCCCCAAATAGCTTTCAAATTATTATAACAGTGAACTTGGACAGGAGAAACAAATGTTATTGTAGACTATTATCTTTAATCTCTGTTTGCCTTTGTCATTGCAGTCCCCATTGTTTTTAACCAGCTAATAGTTATTACCTTCAACATAAGCCTTTCCATTAGTGCTGTGCATATGATACCTTTTTTCATGGCACGTCCCACTGTACATCCTTCCAATTAGCCATAATACTGAATCAAAAATAAATTTTAATGGAGCCAAAGAGAAGAATATCTCTAATTTAACAGAAACAGATACCATGTTCTTTCAGCTCTTTGGACGTGTGCTTATAAACCAAAAACATTAAATAATTGGTGTCTGGTGTTCCACTTAGAATTTGCTTTGATAGTCTGAATCAGTGTCTAAATGTTAATTTATATCCAGTAGCTTCAACTTTATAGTCATGAAGGGTATTTTCATCCTGTTTTTCTCCAAACATTGCTAGTGTATTTGCTACAAATCAGTGCAGAGTTGAAAATAGGTGACGTACAATCTACCTAAGCGCTTGGCATTTGGCATGATTACAATAATCACACACATACATGAATCGTTTTGTTTGATCACTCTGTGGGAGGCAGACTTCTTTGACCTATGAAGCTGATCTGTGAACTTTGTCAAAAAATTCAGAATTACACTGTTGAGGGTTGTGCATCCTATTAGCATAATTTGCCACCCAAGATGTAAATGTACTTTCTACAATGAGACAGTGATGGGGAAAGAAAGGAAACTAAAACTTGCTAACATTGATTATTTATATTAGGTCTTTCTTACCAGCCTTGATAATAAGCTTGGTGTATGCTGGTATTGTAGAAACTCTTCTGGCATCATTTGTGATTATATTTATTCGGAATTATGGGACGAGAAGATACATGAAAAAGGCACATGAAGTCTAACTCTAAAACTGTACTTTGGTTTTGCAGAATGGAGCATAGATTATAAGGAGGCTTCTTTTGTTTTTTGTTTTTTTGCCTATAAAATGCAGTTGGAAAATAAATGCTTGTAAGGATCATATTCTAAAACTGCTCTACCTGAAAAGCATGCAGATATCAGTCTCCTGTCCCACTCCCCACCCCGGTATTTGCTTTCAAGGAAGTATTTGTAGGACTTAATTGTCCCAGGAGCTTGCTTTAAAAAAAAACAAAAACCACGAATAGTTCAGAATTTGAACGATGATGTTTCTCTCTTTCCCCTCCACCCCAGCCCTCCCTTTTTTAATTCCTGAAATTAAAATATGTTGGAATGCTCAGTACAGCTTTTCACTCCCTTTTGAATGGACCCTTTAGTTTTTCACACCAAGGTGTCCTTCGGGGTGCCAGGTCAGGCTACCAAAACAGCTTCTAGGAGAGGATTAGGACCAATTAACATCTCTGTACACAAAAGCCACTGGCAGCTGAACAGGCAGCCTGGTGGCCTGTTCAGGAGCTGCATTTTAAATAAGGGCCTTCTGTGCTTGAGCTCAAGTGGGAAGAGGCGGAGAAAGTTTTTATTTATAATTGAAAACGCTGCTCCTGGATAATGTGTGAAGAAAGGCAGAGTGGTGTTCAAAAGTATCTAACAAATATCATTTGAATATTGCCCTTTATTGTATTAATTCCCGTCAAGGATTCAGTAACAATGTCGTAATTCCATGTTGCATGTGGAACAGAATTTTTTAGAACGTGGTTGAGAAAAACAACTGATTAAGTCACATATTAACTCAGACTGCTTGTAGGCTTCTCTCTAAGTTTTGTTTAAAAATGTGTGTTAGTCTCAGGGAGAAATAAGTAAGTAATATGATGATGGTGAAGATGATTATTATTATTACATATACAAAATAGCTACTATCATATGTCACCATGAAATATTTTACTTTGCTAACAATACATAAAATGTATTTGAATTGAGTAGAATACTTTATTTAGCCAAGTGTGTATAGGCACACAAGGAATTTATTGTAGAGAGAAAGCAGTTGGTTAAGGGACTGACTATATCCATATTAATTTTTTGTGGGTGGGAAAGCATGAAAATAAGTCTTGAGTTAAAAAATGACAAGATAGACAAGAACAGAATCACCTCATTGGCATCTTCATTTCTTCTTGTTTCTAGTGGATCCTTTTATGCGCTACAACATTTGAGTTTCATCCCCCATGATCCCTAAACTATTTTTACCCATCTTAATAATTTTTAGAATATGTTGGGACTACCATTCCTGCCATTCTTAGTAAAAAAAAGTACAGTTAAAGATCTAGAAGGGAAATTATGTGCTTGATTTTAGTTTTTAAAAACAATCTAGTGATTACAATGTTTATTTTTGTTACAAAAACTCTAGGTGGAACAAATTATTATTAGCTGGTTTTAACTGAAGTGTGTCTGTTTATCCTACTCAAAGACTTGATTGAAAACATTTATAGATGTGTATATTTTCCTTATACAGATCTTTAA
Source organism: Boaedon fuliginosus (assembly GCA_027560395.1). NCBI lineage: Eukaryota > Metazoa > Chordata > Lepidosauria > Squamata > Lamprophiidae > Boaedon > Boaedon fuliginosus. The sequence goes on along the minus strand of JANHGC010004174.1, from coordinate 4,899 downwards.
ACTACATTCTCTATAATTGATATTACTTTCATCTAATTTGGTGGCACACTAAGAGGAAACAGTGGAGAAATTATTTGTAAGTATATGTCATTACATAAAGGAGCCCAGAAATTTATCAAGGATGATAATTTATAATTTATTTTATAAACTCTGATAGAAACTTTCTCCATGTTTACAGTAAATTTCTTCAAAATCTGATAAGTCAAATCATGGTTAATTCTAAACATCACAATTGCACTATTTTTTAAATATAGTAAAAGAATGACCATTTCAAGACTAACTAGAAACCAGACTTTTAAATAATTTATTCATTATAGATATAATCATTCCATTAGAAAAAAATCTGAAATTTACATTCCATTGCCTCTATTTTTTTTTTTAGAAAAAAAGATCTAAAATGAAAACAACTGCTAGGATGATCTTTTAAAGACTTCAGGATTCAGTAAAAAAAGAAGAAATAAATGGAAGGAAAAACTGATTTCAGTGAATATGAAATACTTTAGGTCAGGGCAAACCCATGACGCGGGCTGGTTTAGCAAAAGCGAAAAAAAGTCCTGATACATCACATGATGCCGCGAGTTTGACACCCCTGCTTTTGGTTGTGCCATGGAACTTAACCAATTCATATCCTTATTGTATTGCTTTACTAGATTAAAATCATGCTTTTGCTTCAGAAATTCAATGATGTTTCCATTGGATCATCCTTCATGTTCTCACCCCGCCCCAGCCAACAACAGATCTGTGTGGGAGGTTGGATTGACACTGCAGGGCTGGCCCAGAATCACTTGGTAAGCTTCCACAGGTTTGATTTGAACCTCGATCTTCCCATTGCACCCCCACCTCTGTAACCAGTGTGCAACACTGACTCTTTGAGACCCAATTCATTTCAGTGCATGTAGCTGAATGAAAACATTGTCAAGGTGTTTAGTCATTTGTTTTAAGAAATCGAGAATTTGTAACTTGAGGCAAATGGGAAATCCCATCATTATGATCTCAGTCAGGATTTTACAAATAACCACAAACTCCACTCCAGCAAGATATTTTAGAACAAACATTAAATGTTCTCAATGTATGGTTCCCTGCACCACCACCACACACAACTTCCTCCTCCCCTTTCCTTGTCTTTAGTTTCAGATACTGTATTGTGTTTCTTCTGACATGTTGATTCTACCTCATGCTTAACGGTAATTGGTAGTGGTCTAGGTGGGGATGGAAACATTGTTATGTTTTGTTCATTTTTCACACTTCAGCAGTTATCCCTTTCTTTTCCTGGATGTATGCTTATTAGTGTATGAAATGCAGGTGTGTGGGAAATAGCAAGCACGCACTGACAGGTTACTTTGTTGGCCAGTGCCTAATTAGTAGCATAGTGGATGCACCCTGCTAAGCTTTAGTGGATTGCAGTAGAGCTGGTCTGTTCTAATTTCCTCACCGCTTTGATATTCACCAAAAGATTGACGGTTAGCACAAAAAGCCAAAGCGCGACAGAGGCCTGCAGAAACAATGGCTGTTCTTGCTTGTAGACACCACAGATGTGAAAGAAAGCTGACTAAAAACAATTGGCTGACACTGTCTAATTGTCTCCAATGTCAGCATCATTAATGTTTTCCCATGTAAAAAGTAAAAGGCCAAGGTTGTATCCTCCCTTTATTTTGAGTCACATGATTATGTAACTTACTGAGATTCAGATTAAGTGTTAATTGTATTTGTGCAATAAAAGAAACTGAAGCTACCTTGAATTTAATGAATATGTACTTCATTAATTTGACAGGCTTTAGCCTTATTACCTATTCAGTTCATCACAATCAGAATTAATAACATCTATAAGCAATTAAAATTACAGACTATTGAATTATAATCTATGTTTATCTCTTTTTCTGCTGATATGCAAATTATGAGTCCTTATTAGCTGAGATGTTGTTTGCCTGCCGAGGGACAGTTCTTGTCTCTTTTTTAGCAGCAACAAGCAACAATAATCACGTCAATGTGTTATAGCATCTTACACAACCAATTTCCTGAAGGATCACAACAAGGATTTGAAGTAATTGCTGAACTGCAAAAATTGGAGTCAATCAACAATAAAAAAATAAGGCTTCACTCACATATTTTAAATAATGTATAATGATAAAGCAAGACAAAGCAATTTGAATAATTTTTCTTCTATAGAAAAATTATAATGTATAAAACACCAATTTTTATAAATCACTTGACATTCTATAACCTTCCTAAATTCCAATGGAATTCATATTAGAACCCTTCTGATTGTTTACATTAGGTCTCTGCAATTCATATAATCTGTGGGAACAGACTTTCAGCTTCAATCCATAATTCTCAGCATTAGGAAGGCATATTATCATTACTATTGTAAATGTTGAGGTTAATGAATACTAAAACCACTGCCATTCGGCATAAGAGTATTTAGACTGGGGAGGATGTTAACGTTAACCTCCCAGCTACTTTCAGTGGGTTTCCAAGTACATCATAAACACTGATTTCATCAGTTAGGCAAAGAAGGGGAGGAGAAAATGTTGCCAAAACTGAGATTTCAATTTAGTGAACAAGTCATTGTAAAACAATTCATTCAAAATGAGTGCTTGAATGTGGTGCTCAGTACTCGTGACAGGATAGAGCACTTCATTTTAACGAGTTTATAGAAATGGGCTTGGAGGTGGTCTTCAAAGTCTTGTAAAATTAACATCTATGCTCACACTTCCTTGTTGGAGACAGCTTAGGAATTCTGGGCTTGTTTCAAATTATATTTATTCCATAGCATTCAGCAACAGAGTAGAAAGGGTATTTTGTGCAGGTCAGAGGGACACAAATTTGTTAAAAGGTTTTGCAAAGAGATAAAAGAAATAAAAACTAACAGAAACTCATAAAGGATAAAAAATAAAGAAGAAATGAAAAATAAAGAAAAGAAAAAAATGAATAAACAGAACAAAAATAAATAGAGTTCTTCCACGGCAAATACAAGTACAATGACAACATTGGCTGCTTATAAAAAAAACTTACTTTTTTTCTATTCAAGTTTTTAGCCCATTTTATTACATTCTTTCACTTATGCTTCGGTTTCATATTTCAATGGAAGTTTATACATCTTTAAAACTCATTCTTACCATAACATTCAAAACCATAACATCTTTTATCAATTTTAAATCTTTCTGATAATTGTTCATATGAAAACCATTGGCATGGATATCCGTTATCAGATCTTCGTTTGATTTCATTTTACAGTCCTCCTAAGAGAACTCTAGTATACATCACAATAACTTAACCATTTATATTTACTTATCATTTCATACCATATCTATGAAATGCTTCTGATACTGAAAGCCACAAAGGCATTTTTGGGCAGAATTTAAATGTATATTTATTCCATATTCCAAATTCATCTAAAATAGTGAATTTTAAAAATCATACTCTCCTTAGCTTCAACATACCATAAAATATCCATGCCATCCAAATTTCAGATTGTGACCTTTTTTTCACTCAGTAACCTTCTATTACTTAATAACACCCTCTTTTTCATCTAAACCAAGGCTGACAAAGTCCCAGCCATACGGGCTAGATGCATCATGCAGTGGCCACACCCATGCCCAGTTTAGCAAAGGGGGGGGGAAGTCCCAATATGTCACGTGATGCTGCTATGATGTCGTGAATTTGACAACCCTGATCTAAACTAAGGCAGCAAAATATAGTGTCAAATCTGATAGGCCCAGTCCTCCTCTTTCCTACACATCTTGTTAAACCTGATATTTAAATTTTGTTTTTGCTCCTTCTGGACAAATTTAGATATGTCATTCTGCCATTGTTTAAATGGTTGTCAGAATAAGCATTTCTGAAATAAAAATAGCAAGAATGAAGAAGAATTCCATTCACATGTTTTCATCATTGCAGATTCTTAATATCTGATGAGGATTTTCCTACTGACATGTAGGAAACAGTAGACCTATAGACTTTGAACAAGGAACTATCTTGGTTATTCCTATCAATTGCTCCTAATTGTGTTTATTTTTAATATTTCATTTATATACAATCAACTACCAAAGTTTCTTGGCAGTTTATAGTAAAAAAATTAATTTAAATTAAAAACTTTCAAAAATTAAAGTAGCAATTCTAAACTAGGGGAAAATAGGAGAAGGAAGAAATATAATGTATGTTCACTACCTTGAGTTACATATTTGTAAAAAAAAAAAAAATTACGGTGGAATATAAAATAAATACATTCAGACAAAGACGTAGAAGAAGAAGTGAAGTGTTAGAATAATTGCAATTAATAGTTAGAATAAGTAATTAAAAGCCTGCATTAAAATATCTGTTTTAAGAGCCTTTTACGATAGAGTTGCCTGTCCAGTCCGCTCTGTAGGAAGTGCATTTGAAAGAGCTGGAGCAGCAATAGAAAAGGTTTGATCTTGACTTTTGCTCAGAAACAAATAGGCAGCCATTACATGCTTTACACACAGGTGTAAAAGTATCTTATTGGTTTCCTTAGAATGAGCCCTTGCTAAATTTAATTTATTTCTTTCATGTAATAAAGATACTGGTTTACCTTTCTTATTCTTGCAGGTATTTCAGATACTCATCTTTGTACATGAAATGTCAATTGATTTCATTGTTGATTCTATAAGGATTTTTAAAGGATTTTTTTATTGTTCAAGGCCACTGACCAAACTTGCCAGTAAGTTCAGTAAGTTGATTAAATGATCAGCTTAAATATCATACTGATTGTTTTGATCATTTACAGTATATACACACATATGCAAACAAACAGATTTTTTCCTAGTTTTACCCTTTATTCTGTGATGTCCACAACTCCAAATTCTGATTAGAAAAAGTAGTAATACTGAGGTAATAAACTTTTAATTGGTGTGATCCAAGTCAGTTTTAAAACATTCTGAA
>JANHGC010004168.1:105075-129985 GCA_027560395.1 Boaedon fuliginosus | reverse complement strand
ATCTGACAACCTGCTGAACAAGTCAGCAGAGACTGCAGGGCTGCCTTTAACCACTGCGCCACCGAGGCTCTTATTTTATGACCAGCTATGCCACCCATTCACCTTATATTTTCAATTTTTTCAAATAAATGTGCAGCACCAAAACGTTTCCTATGACTTAGCTAAGAAATGGACATTTCACTTCGTACCTATGTTGTTCCTTCTTTAATGGTTTGTTTGAAGACTGTTTCATACCCTTGTTGATGAGCCCATCTGTGGATAAGCCGATCCTTAAAATGTTAACCAAAATACCATGAAAATGTGCCACCGTGTCGTGCAAAACTGTAAGCATCAATTTATGCTTATCATCCTTTTTCCTCCACTTTATCTACTAACTAACTGATTGCTGTGTTTACAGTCTTGCATGAAGAAAAGTCCCGGAGAATTTGAAAGCCTGCATCCTTTTTTTAGACATCTGAAATTGTCGTAATAAAAGGTACTGTTTTATTTTTCAGTGTATTCGTTCGTCTGTTCATGCTTAGTTTTCATCTTTGATTTAATTAATTGCCGCCTCGAGTTCCCCATCGGGTGAAGAGAGGCGGGGTATAAATCGAATAAAATAAATAAATAAAATAAATAAATTATATTCACCACCTCTCGGTCTTCGGGTTCTGCTTAATATTCTGTACAATTGTTACAATTTTCTCTTATCATTTCAATATATGCATGACAAATATTCTGCTGATCGCTTCTTTTCCCGTGTATAAAAAAGGCTTATATTTTACATCAAAATGTTAGGATTATTACAATATTTGCTCTCTTTCCCTGCAGCTTATAACCAACCCTGTTCCTCCCCTATATGTTGGTTCTGCTCTGTCTAATCCTCTTATTGAGAAAAATTTGTACTATCAACTGTTTCTCTAAACTACTTCCCCCCTCCCCAAACTTCGCTTTAAGATGTGTGGATTTCAACTCCTAAAATTCTATTAAAGTTGCCAGGCTGTACGTATTGCACTTGGCATTTAGAAAGCAAACTCTCTTGAAGGAATGGAAAAGAGAGGTTATTCTACCTCAAACTGTGTTGAGAATAAATATATCTGCTATATATTAGCAGAATTCCATTTAATTTCAGTGCAGAAAAACACTGATCTCATTATAACAGTTGGTACCGCTTCCCAGCTACTACTGCTGATGGGCAAGCTGATTGAATTCTAACTGAAAATTGAAATGCCAATTTGTTATTTATTTATTATTTACATTTATATCCCGCCTTTCTTCCCCCGGTCAAGGGGAACACAAGGCGGCGATATCGGTTCAAAGTGAACAGCGAGAGGACTTCCATTTCATGAGGACTACCATTTCATGATATTTAAACGTACAGGTTTAAGTCAACAGGGCACGAAAACCCCAAGATCCTGAGCAGTGATGATATTCTAATCGGTTCTCATAATTGCAGGGTTGCGCTCGACCGGAAAGAACATGATCGCTGGCTCCGTTCACCTGCCCCGTTCGAGCAGCAAGGAACGCTCTGAAGCGGCGCGCGCACTCCGCGATCTCGCAGCCAGTTAAAACTGGCTTCCGGGCCACGCGCCGCCGAATCCACACACACACACCACGCGCATTGCCTCGCAGGCGGCGTGTTGTAATTGGCTGCGAGATCGCGGAGTGCACGCGCTGCCTCAGAGCGTTCCTTGCTGCTGGAATGGGGAAGGTGAACAGAGCCAGCAATGATATTCTTTCCAGTTGAGCACAACCCAGCAATTATGCGAACTGGTTAGAATATCATCACTGCTGCCATATCATTATCACTCCCTATCCATTGGTGATAACTGACCAAGTTGAAACATTGTCTCTCATGTCTTCCAATATTTTATCAAGCAAGTCCCAAACTTTTAAACAAGTGAAGGATATTTCAGAGAGGGAGGAAGACACTCTATCAAGCAATACATCACTTCTTAACTGGCACTCCCTTTTTCCAAACTTTAAAACTTTCACTTTTCAGTATTTTTCTCCCAATAAACAGTTCACTGCCTCAAAGAAGCTCCGGAGTTACTTTAAAGTTAACTACTTGAGGTTTCTTTTCAAATAAAATTTCTTCTTACCCTTCCACAGCCTCTGCTTGGTCTTTGTTCTTCCCTCCTGCATGATCTTATTTCTGGCTGGCACCAGGTTTCGAGCTGGCCATGTTCTTCCTGCTCCTTGTCACCATCTTCAGCAGAGGATTTTCTGGATCAGCAGGAGAGATCTCTCTCTCCTTAACCTACCAGAAGTTCTACTATGCTTCACCCCCCTCCAAGAGGCCAAAGGCTCTGTTAGGAGCCCTCAGATGGACAAGCCTGGACTAGGATCCACAACAGCTGTGGTTCCTACGTCCAGTATCACCCAAAGCTCAACTGGAAGTCCTCGAATACTTCTATCTTGATGGCATTTCAGTTGTTACTGTTTGCAGATGTTGATCCACCATATTCATGGTTCCCCTTAACTCTGATGACAATCTGAAAATAAAATTGTTGCACAACCTTTATGGTGGCTTCATACAGATGCTAAATGCCATAAAGGGCACAATCAATGTTCTTCAGTACATGTATTTTGAAAAGTAATATGATTGAAATGGGTTTGGACTGGGGGATACTACACAGGCTAATGTATTATGATGTTTCATGTGCTGGATGGATGAGAGTCAGAGTCAGGTCTATATTAGCAATGGAAATTCAGTGGGTGACTTTGGACCAGTCTCTCTCTTTCACCAAAATATACCTCACAGGTGAGTGTGTGTGCTGAATTTTTCAAACTCAAGGCTCATGGGCCGGATCCGGCGCACAGGGTGCTTAGATCTGGCCTGTGAGCCTGCCCTGGAAACAGCAAAGAACCAGCCTGTGGTGCCTTTGCCAGCAAAAATGGAACTCAGGGAAGCTGCATATGGCCCATCTGGGCTCCGGTTTTGGCAGAGATGGCCTCTTGCAATCCTCTGCCAGTGAAAACAGGTCACAGTGGCCATAGTGGCCAAAAACAGAGCCTCAATGAGTGACATGGAACTGGCCACACCCAACCTGGCCATATCTCCAGCCCCTCAAGGTCAAAAACAACCCTAATGCAGCCCTCAATGAAATCAAGTTTGACACCTCTGTTGTAAGCCACTATCATTCTAATTCACTGAATTGAACTAATTCTTGAACTATTCACTGATAGAAAATAACTATAAACCTGGTGGAAGATCTTTTGAGAGTAAGTGAATCTTTTAAGACAGTGATAACTGGAGCATTACATTGACTTACGAAGGGCAGAAGCTCTGTAATGTGTGTATGTCTTTAGAAATGAGGACTGGAAGCTGCTTAAAATGAAAATCCAGTTGGAACTGAATTTTAATGTCTTGCCAGGAAAAAGGGTAGAGAAAATTAGTCTGTGAACAACTGACCCAACCAATTAAGCCTATGATTAGCCTTAATCAGATGTGGTTATTTGGGATATATTTGGACTACACTAGTTTCCCCTATATAGATAACTCCCCCTTATAATATGAAGTATATAACTGAATGTTAAGCCTAACTGAAGGTTGATTAATTTGATGACCAGGGTTAAAAAGGGAATACTGGCCCCTATTCTTATCAGGAAATTTTAATAGGCCTTCCATCGCTGTGGCGAAATGGGGAAATAAAAAAGATTCATACAAATGAAGTGCGTTTGCTATCTAAGCTTTTCAAAATTACTTTTATTATTTTATTTGGATTTTCTAGGGTACAGACAAAAAGAAGAAAAAATATAGAAATAAATAATTGAAACCTAAAATAAAGCAAAATACATCATAACATGTTAAAAATACAATAACATTATAAAGCAGTTCACTTTTTGAACAATAGACTGAACTTTTACCATATCAATCATACTGATCACTCTTTTTATATAACATCAATACAAGTCCAGTTGAAAATTAACACATTTCTTTAATCTAAAATTTTACATCTGGGGTTGTAGATTCTTTTCTAGCTGCTTGTTACTATTGGTTTTGCTCCAGTCTAAGCTTGATATACAAGTTCTTTATAGACTTACAAATGTTTCTAAGTGTTTGGTACTTAATTTAACTTCACTTTATTTAAAACCTTAGTTCTTTTTTCAATTGGCTGTGTGCATATGTGTGTGCATTTTGTATTGTGTATGTGTATACCAAAATGGTATGACCAAAGACACTTGGTGTGAAATTGTATGAGTTCCTTCAAATTTATTACATCTCCACAATTAAAAATCCAAAGGTAAGCCTTTCTGAAGCCTCAATACACACATTTGAATGTTCTGATTTTGGCCCAAAATGATTCAAGTAGCCAAACAGAACTTGACAAATATCTAATTGTATTTAAGCATTTTGAACAATTTAAGCCAATTTGCACACTCCTGTTTACAATTAATTTATTGCCTGTTTCTTCTGTGAATCTGTAGTGAAGATTGTTCTATGTAAATGTGGATAAGATAGACTGTTTTATGTAGAAGATGATCTTGGGTGTACCTACTTGTGCAAAACTTTCAGAATCAAGGCTGCAAATGTTTTGTGTACTGTAAAGTTTAATACTGATATGTTATTTTAGATGCATTTACATCATGAGAAAGAAGGATTTGTGATCATGAAGATGCCCAAGAATCATGACCCTGAAGTTACATGGAGAGAGCACAAGCTTCTCTTCTTTATGTTACTGGTTGCCTTCAAATATATCCTAATTTTTTCAACCACACATGCCACAGAGATGATTTTCTCTAATACTAAATCCACAGTGAAATTAATAAAAAGTTGTATTTTTTTGAAATGTATATACCTGAGTCATAATATTAATCAGGATTCTACTATGCATATCTATTATAGAAGAGAAATATGTATGGGCAAATTGGTCTGCATTTCTAGCATATTCATAAAATTCATCTTAATCAGCAGGTATTAACTGCCACCTACATATTCCTCCTGTACAGACCGTATAAATTGTTGCTATGTTGCTCAACCCATCCATCATTAAAACTTTTGTTATTTTGCTAGGGAACCCAACGTGTAAAAGCAGAGGAAGATTTATAATATAGGCAGAAAGATAAGTCGAAGTATGACCATGAACTATAGTTTCAATTATAGTTTTTAGTCTTGGACTAAATGTCTCAAAAGACCAGTTAGGAATAAGTAAATTTACCTCTGTTTGTATTATCATTGGACTGCCAAATTATGAATGGCATTGTGTGGAAAATATTACTTCATGAATGGTATTGTGGGGCAAAATGACTACTTCACAATGCTTTCCCGTATGCTTTCCTTTTTTTAATTTTATTTTTAATTTATCTGTTCTTTTGTTTTAACTGGAAATTTATTGCACACTGCCTAGAATCATGTTTGTGAGATGGGTAGCTATATAAATCTCATAAAGTAAGTAAGTAAATAAATACAAATAAAATACAGTATGTGTACTGTCCATAATAACATTAAGTACTATACAGTGAAAAGATGACAGATTTGGTCATTGAAATTCAATTGTAAAATTGCTGATTTTCACCAGCATGCTATTTTTCTATTTTTTTTATAACAATAAAGAATAGAAAGGTTTAAGCTTCCGCAAGGCTTAACAGGCTCCATGAAAGTACAACAAACCAAAACCAAAAGGCAACATTAAGAACAGATTGAAGAAATTGAAGAGAATTAAAGAAAGTATGCTTTTTTGACTATAAAAGTTGGTCTACTTTTGCTCTAGCCCAGGGGTGTCAAACTCACGTCATCGTGGCATTGTCACATGGCATATTGTGACTCCCTCCCCTTCGCTAAATTGGGCGTGGGTGTGGCCAGTGCATGACGCATCCATCCCACGGGCTGCAAGTTTGACACCCCTGCTCTAGCCCAAAGCAGTGTTTGGTGGCTTTGTTCACGCAACACACAATAGTGATGTAAGATATAGTTTGGGCAGAGATTTTGTCAAAATTCAGGTGTTAATTGGGCAGGTTTCTGGCAATGATATCCTCTCTCAAATAAGAGACTGAAATTTATTTATTTATTTATTTATTTGATTTATATCCCGCCTCTCTTCCCCAAACGGGGAATTAATTATAAACACATACACACACACAAATCTTGTGTGATGTTCTTTTCTCCATTCCTGCAATCTTAACTACAGAGATTTCTTCCTGTCCATAAATATGTACAGGTGATACATTTCTTAGTTTTATGCCTAAAGTACAGGTAGTCTTCAACTTATGACCTTAAATTGAGCCCAAAATTTATGTTGCTAAGTGAGAAATTTGTTAAGTAAATTTTGCCCCATTTTACAACTTTTTTGCCACATTTGTTGAGTGAATCACCACTCACTGTTAAATTAATAACACCATTGCTAAATTGCTAATCTGGCTTTCCCATTGACTTTGCTTGTTAGAGGGTCACAAAATGTGATCACTTGCCCCTAGGACACTGCAGCCATCATAAATATAAACCAGTTCTCAAGCATCCAAATGTAAGTCACATGACCATAGGGATGCCATTGTAACTTTGAATGGTTGCTAAACAAACTGTTGTAAATTTAGGAATATCTATACATACATACACAGAGTAATTATTAATGTGAATTGCCTGTAAAATTATTTTACATAAGAATCATGTAATATTAATGATATTAATGTTTCCCCTATCTATATTTACAACCACTTTTTCTCTCACATGCAACTACTACTACACACATGAATACCAAGTCTTACTTTAGCTATTGAAACAAAGAAAAAATGGAGAAGAAAGAATGAGAGATGCAATGAGAAAGAAAAGGAAAGAAAATGAGAAACAAAAATGAATAGAGATTTTGTGAGGAAGAAGATGTTATTTAACAGAGAATAAACTAAAAGAAAACAAAGTCCTATTTAGTCATGAATAGTTAATATTCAGAATAATCCATATTTCACAACAATAATACCTGTATTATTATTATTTTTTAAAAAAGAGGAAGACAGCACTTCTAGTGCCTCTCTTCATTCATAGATAATCATGTTTTGGAATTCTATTACACGAGATTGAAATGATAAATCAATGTAGAGATCAAAATTTGTGAATATGATGTGCACTCAGGATAATTTGTCTGCTTGTCTATACATTGGACATTAAAGTTCTGTTTCTATTTTTCTGTCTGTTTCAGATCACAAGCTGTGGTCTGTCATAAAAAGCTTGCTACACTATATCCAGATCATCTAGATTAGTGTTTCTTAACTTTGGCAGTTTTAAGACATATGGACTTCAATTCCCAGAATTCCCCAGTCAACCATTTTAAAGTTGCCAAGATTGATAAACACTGATCTAGATTACACCAAGCTTACACTTTTCCCATCAAACCTCAAACAAGAGGAAGCTCTTTTGTCATTACTAAACTACTGAATTATTGAGACACTGTATGGGTCATTGGATTACCTAATCTGTTTTTTCAGACTGATTCTATATAACCTATATGTCTGTGGGTTTTCTAAGAAGTAATACAAAGCCTTCACTGGCACAGAGCTCTTTCTTTATTAAAGAAGAATTTCTGAATGTTTGCTGCCTAATTCTGTAATATCCTAGAATTCCTCCACTCCTCTGATTTTGATTCTATTTCAGAATTCCACTGCCTCTCTGTGTAGCATGTGGTGTTTGCCAGATGTAATTGGGATTGTGATTCTTGTTATTCAAACCAGCATGTTCAAAACATGTAATGTTTAGTATTATAGGTAATGATGCAGAAGTATACTTTCTGAACAGTTATAAGCCCTCAATAGCATCTATTGTAACGCAGATGCAAAGAGAGCTAAAAATATCCTGAGCAGCACCAAGAGGGGCATAGGGTCCATATTTTGGAAAGTAATAATTCAGATCTTTTCTGCCTTGGTCAGTGTCAGTCCTCACTTAGAATTTGTTTTCAGTCCTGCACATTCCAGATGGAAAAAGTATTGATAAACTGGAGTGAATCTAGAATAAGACTATCAAGATGATGAAAGAACTGGAAACCAAATCCTATGAAGAACCTGTACATGTAGTGAATAGGTTGAGAGGGACATAATCTGCATCAAGTGTCTGAAGGGCTTTTACATTATGGAGAATTTGGATTTATTTGCTTCAGGGAGTTTATATCAAGAGTCTGAAGGTCTTTTACATTATGGACAATTTGGATTTATTTGCTTCAGGGAGTAGGACTAGAACTAATGGGATAAAACTTCAAGAATTTAGATACAGATTAGCTACTAGGAAGAACTTCACAGTAAGACCTGTCAGGTGATGGACTGGGTTACTTCATGGAGTTGCTTCTTTCCTTTCACTGGATGTTTTCAAGGACTGGATGGTCATGTATTGGGGGTGGCATACAGTGTGCAAATGTTTGATGTGATGATATATTAGGGTTACTTCCAACTCTATGATTAATATCTATATCTAAAAAGATCTAGTTGTCTTTTACATACCAGAGCTGATGGTAGCATTATCTTTAGATTGCAGTCCTTCTATCGATATTCAGTCAAGGCATAGGGACTTCAGGCTATAAATAGGTTCTCTTTTTCTCTATTTTTGGTCATTCAACTTGTCCTATTGCTGTACTTGCTTCTGCTTTGGTTAATTTTAGGGCCAATTTATGTGAGTAAATTGCAGCTGATTTTCTGATTTTCTGAAAATCACTGTAAGAAATACACTGTTTCCCTGCATTTAGGGGAACTATATGCATGCATATAGGAAAATGTGGTATCAGCTAAGGGCACCAATTTTTGGTAGATGCCAAATTCCAAGGAAAATATTAAATAAAAGTATGTATATTTTTTAAAGCCTGGGCCCTTACTTCATGGCTTGCTGAAAGTCCCAGATGCAGATAGTACTATAATAATCACTGCCTGCTTTACCAATTTATTCTTTTCTTTTTTAAAAAATTATGTGTGTAAATAGTCCTTCGCACTGCCTCTGGGTATATATGTCAGGTGTCAACAATCAGAACCACATGTATAGAGTACAAACAAACTACTTTATTGTTCTATGTCAATTTCGTTGGACGTGCTACAGACTGGCAGCCTTTGCCTGGGGAAGACTAGATAAAGCTGAAGAACGTTCTTGGATGAGAAGCGAAACGACTTTGAAGAAAAACCAGAAAGTCCAGTTGCCTCTTGAAAAAGCACCCTTGGGATAACCATTCCCTGGATAACTGCGAATCTCCATAGACATGATGCTCAAAGACTTTTGAAAGGGAAGGGATTCAGACCTCATTCTCTTGTGGTTATGAAACATGTCGGGACTAATTCTTCAACTGAGCTCTCATCCCGACTGGGACAATTGCTCTTCAACAATATACAAATAATAACAAAACATTAAATAATAGCAATATAACATACATAGCCTTTAATTTTCCAAAGTAAAAGCTTCCTTGAATGGTGCGGTCTTCAGGGATTTATGAAATGCAAAGAAAATCAGGGACAAACATATTTCCTGAGAAGAAAATGTTAACATGTTGGGACCTTAAACCAGGCCCTCTCTTGATTTTTAGATTTGATGATTAGAGTCAAATTTATCAAGGGGGTTCCTGATGTAGCCCTGTGCTGCCAATATTTGCTTTATAGGTAATCACCAGCACTATGACTTACCCAGATAGTCCAGGGTAACCAGTACAGCAAATAAAAGTTGAGTTACTCAATTTTTTGGTCATTGCATGATGTACCAGCTGTGGTGTCCAAGTCATTTTTAAAGGCAGTCAATGTAGAATACCTTGCAGTATTCCAGCTGAGTGATCATCAAGGTGTGAAATAACAATATCAGGTGTTCTGGTTCAGGTGGAGCTATAACAGCACACAAGCTTGGTTAAAGACCACATCCCTCATTTATAAAATGTATGTTTTGTATTTTGATTATTTGATTATTTTAAAAAAGTCCGCTCTAAGGCAGGAACTTTAGCATTCTTTTGAGCTAAATCAAGCGAATAAAGTTTAGTTGCAGAAGGACTGACTCTCAAAAGAATGATTTATGGGCTCTTTCAGTGAAAAACAATGCTGGTCTTACGATTTCATATAGTTCTTTATTAATCCTGCAAATATATTGATGTCCATCTTCTTGAAATTTCCCTATAAATTTAGCACTTTATTTTCCTAGCATGATGTCTATGATATATGGGCAGATATTGTAAAAGATGTAAAAGATAAAAATCCAAGAATTAAATATAGAGAAAATGGAAGCGAATAGAGAAGGAATTCTGACAATGGTGGGAGACCAATTCTTCTATTGGTTAAGAATAGAAAGTGCAAAGAAATAAAGTGTTAGAAATTAAAGAAAGTATAAAAAGAAGCAAAAGATAAAAGCTGAAACGACAAAGAAGGACCTAGGGAAAGGACATGAATAAGAAGCAGAAAATGTCCCTGCAGTCATTAATGCAGGAGTTTTAATTGACTTAAAAACAGATTTTCCCCAGTCCTTATATCTATACTTGCATCAAATAGTTTTATTCCATTTACAGATAGTCCTTGACTTACAACTGTAATTGAGCCCAGGGTTACGGTCATAAGTTGTTACAGTTGGAAGTCAAAGCATCACAAAAAGGATCCATTTTTTATGTTTTCTGTAATGGTTGTTAAGTTAATACTGTAGATATTGAGTGAACATTGTGGATCATTAAGCAAATGTTGCAGTCATTAAATAAATCCATTTTCCCAATGGGCAGTTTCTGCCAGTAAATGGAAGTAAATGTTGGAAACTGGCAAAAAATGGCACAAATCATAGTCATGTGACTGCAGAACACTGCAACTGATGTAAAGGTGAGTTGGTTGCCAAGCATCCTAAATATGATCATGTGACCACGGGGCATGTACAGCCATTGTAACTTTGAAAATGGATCATAAGTAGCCCTGGGAAGGTCTGTCATAACTTTGAATAGCTTTTAAGTGACTGGTCATAAATTGAGGAATACCTGTATACAGACCTAGTATTTCTCAAGATTTTTCAATATACTCATATCAATATCTTTTATAAAGGAAATTCAATTATTATACTGTTATACTGCTTTTATACAAACATAGTAGAGAAATGATACCTACCTCCTGACCCTAAGACTGGGTGAACCAGAAGTTTGCTTCTTGTTTCTAGTATACAGGGTATAATGGTATTAAGGTCAAAAATGGTAATTCTGTAGAACGTGCACATTTGAGTCATACAAACGACCCATGTATTGTGTCCAGTGTAGCATAGTTTGTGAAGAGACCAGTCTCACATAACTCATTCATTTTTAATCCCAGCATTGACATTTTGTTTTATGTCAGTAGGGCATCTTGGTTTTTTTCTTGTGATACAGAAGTCATTAGATCATCTTGACACATTATGCCTGTTACATGATCACTTGGCGAGAAAAACAGGAGAGATTTCTCAACAGGCTCAGAGCCATCTTCAAATTATTGCAACAGTTGAGCTAGTGAAGCAATTGAACCAAAACAATGCTGTTGATTTACTTTTACAAGTGAGAAGACCAGGGTGCTTCATGAAGTGGCTGTGAGTTCACTCAAGGCAAGCCTTCAAAGATCTGCAAAACCCTGTTCTGTTTTGTAATTTCATAATAATTAGACAGTAGCAGTGGATTGTTATTTCTTCTTTCAAACAGGAGTGAATTTAGAGATGGAACTTAAAGAGATCATGGACAATAATATGTAGTCTCCCTCCAGCCTTCTTCACAACAGTCTGTCATTACATTTTGTGATGCTACCCAGGGATGTAAACAGCACAAGAAATAAAGACTCAGCTTGTCCTTTCCATGTTTATTTCATTTTTGTTTTTGTGGGGGGTTTGTTTGTGTGTGCAGTTTTCCCTTTCAGACTCCAGAAGAACAGAGCAGATGTAAATAGATACAAAAACAGAAGTTAAATGGACCAAAAAAATAAAATAAAAATAAAGTTATCTGTTTTTACATACACAGATGCATACATGCACACACACACACACAAACATGTACAAAGACACACTTGGAATTTTAAACTTTTCTTTCACAGAACTAGTTTTTGAAAAATTAACAGGAAAAATAGAATGGCTATGTTCTTTTTTTATTAAACAGAAATTCAGATTATGTCCATGGTGTGGGGAAAAAATATAAAGATATAGATATATATTTATTTATATGTATATAACCCTGTTAATGTGGAAAATTCTAACCACCCTGCACATTAGGAAGAAGAGCCTGGATAATATTCCCCAAACCAACATGGGGGAATGAAGGGCTGTAGATGGAGAAATAGGAAGGTTAGGTTGTGTGTGTCATTGGAAAGACGGCGAAAGGGAATATCTTTAGGTTGTGGTCAACTTTTTTAAAAAACATGTAACATTCTATATGATGCAGTTTATATGTACCTTATTTTTGAAAATGTCTCTCAAACGGGTAGACCAATCTGGGAAAGCATATGAAAGAACTTTAAAGAAAGAAAATATATTTTTTATTTTAGATGCCCATTCAATACACGGTAGATATATGATTTTCCTTGAGTATTGTTATATTATGTATAGGATTGAATCTAGGCTGAAGTAGTTGCCGTTATATCCACTGAAACAATGATTTTTTTTTCTTGATTTATTATTTAATTTATCTATATATTCATTTTTTTCTACAGCCATAAACTCATGAATTTCAGTTTTAGTAGGAGTGTCAATTGCTTAGATTGGCTCCAATAGAATCCATGCTAGGAATTAAATAAACATATACGTCTACATGTAAATCAATTAATTCTCACTTAAATAGCTTTAAGTAGGGATATTGAACAAAACAGTATTTTGCATTTTTGCAACAAATTGATGATGTCTTCAAACTGAACTTCTGCATATATTTTATTAAATTACATTTTTTTAAAAATTATCTCTTTCTCCAGAATTTGGGATAGCACATCTAGTTCCTGGCATGCATTGAGAGGGCATTAGGCACATTGCAATAATATGATACAGAAAATTCCATAAGAGAGTTATTTAATTGCATTTCCAGGAGCTACCATTTAAATTCAAAATTGCATTGTGATAATAGCTGTCATGCCACCCAAATTCACAAATGGAGAGAGAAACACACATTTTTAGCTCTCTTGTGAAGAATCTCTTCATAATACGTGAAGTATATTACACCAACCAGCTGATGACATTAAGAAAATATATTCTATGTTATCAGTTACTTCATTTTAAACTCTTTTAATTGCTAGGTAAGGAACCTTGCTTTTAGCTGGCTTAAGTTATTCTGAGATTTAATGTGTAATGTGAAATTTATCTTCTCTTCCAGCACTGGGTAATATTTCTCAAAACTGGAGAAAAAGCGGAAGGTTTTTTTTTTTTTGAGAATTCTGTTTTATTTCTTAAGATCAACATCCACAGCAATAACTAAGCATTTAAGGACAAAGGATTACTTTATGACTTAATAAAGTTGGCTTCTTAAGAGTACACAAAAGGTAGCCTTTTTGTAGTATGTATTTTTTTCATTTGCAAGAAGAGACTACATTGTGTAAACAACTAAATGTCTTTCTCTCTTACCGTTTTGATCAGTGTGTATGTTTGTGTATCTGTAAAATCTCTTTTACATATTTTGTCTATTTCTAAACAAATTTGTCTCTCCAAAGCCTGAAAGTATCTACTGTACTTCAGCATAGACTTCTGACTGTTCTTTGTTATAGCCACAAATGTTCTGAAAATTGTCCCTCATTAAAATGTATGAGAACGGTTTGCTTTACTATAGAAGGAGTAGCTTCCTTTCCATTCACATAGGCTCTTCCCAAAAAAGTTCAAAGGAATTACAGTCTGCAATGTATGCAAGCTTTTTTAGGACTGAACAAAAGTAAGCAAAGGACAGCTAAGTCTATCTCTGCCCTCTTTATTAAATGTGCATTAATTGGTTGGGAAAAGAAAATAGAGGTGACGTCAACTTTTATGTATAGAATTTTGAAGAGATTCCAAACATGGTAGATATTGTTATCACTTCAAAATTCTATAAATAAAATTAATTTGTTGGGCTAGTTAGGCAGAAAATTTTAACACTTGTCCACTGACTAAATTCCCAGTACTTTTTCTGTAATCAGAGTTATATCCTTGGATTTAAAAATATCACTTGTTGGGGTAAATTTTCTGATTTAAGATCTGAGAATTGACAGTTTGTTACTGGAAAACAGTCAATCTCTGCCAGAATGTCAATGAGTCCCAGATCTACCATCTTAGTACTTTGCAGGCAGGTTTGCTACACTGTAAAACATGCAAACTGATATACTCTGATGATGGTTGTAGTTCATATAGTTCAAGATGACAGTCTCCCTACCTATTTCTTCTCATTCATTAAGTCACAGAGTATATATTCTTTATTTGTTAGGGTGGATTACGGATTGTTAGACATTTGCTAACAAATAATATCTTTTTAAGTTTCTTTTTTTGTGTATGCAGACATAATTGGACACTTCATTTCACTTTCATATATTTACAAACTTGTAGAAGAAATACATTTTTGTATTTTGCTTATATGACACTAAATGTTAAACTTCCATCAACCAAACACAATTACACCTACAGTCTCAAGGAACCGATGTTCTCTTCTGAAGCACCACCCAGACATGGTGAGAAGCTGTAGCTTTTTAGAGCAGTGCAGGGAAAGGAGAGACAGGGGCAGCATAAAGAGGAAGAGTGCAAACAGAGTATATAAACATCTTCACACAAATGTGTCATTGAAATATCATTGTACATTTACTCACTCTTCTTGACTCTCTCCAAACCCTCTTGACATCAACAATAAGCAAAAGTTGTCACGAGCCAGTAAGACCTAAGAGTGTACAGAACCTTTCAGGAAGCACAAAGACTGCATCTGACTCTCTAATGAATAGCCCAAAACTGAATAATTATTATTCTTTCAAATTGAATATCATCCATGGATATCTTATTAATAGATTGCTAAAAACTTTACAAAACTGTAATCTGCATGCATTTTTTCTGTAAAGTGCCTCAGTGTACATCCCCATTACACAGAGAGAAGCTTGGCTATTAAATAGAAATATTGATTAAAGTCTTGTCATGAGTCAGCAACAAAATATCTAGGAATATGATTTATATTCCTCTGCTTCATTCTGAAGTTTTGTCCTATTTCTTGTTTCAGGTCACCTTATTCTGCTTAAGGAAAACCCTGTTGCTATTTTGTTATTTTACAAGTATACTTTAAAAAGCATAAGTGTTTAGGCTTCTTTTTTCTAAAAAAAGAGAAAATGCAGCCAATAGTACAATGTTTATCAGGAAAACTAAATAATAATAATATAGTAAACCAGTGCATTCAGACCAACATTTTCAAATGGATCTACCACAGCAAAACTAAGTGACAGATATGGCATTGACAAAAAACAAGGCAAGTAACAGAGACAATACAGGGAGACAATCTTAACTCCTTTCCAAATGTTTAAATGCAAGACCATGCTCACATTCTACAAGTATTTGCCAAATGATGGGAGATGCAACTACTCAGAACAGGAGCATAATTTATTATAGAAGCCATTGTCAGCCCCAGATCACATATGGGAATAAATCTTAATGTTGTTTGCAACAGTTTGCAGTAATAAATCCACACATTTCTAGAGATACCTTAGTGGTTATGCTATACCAGCCATATTTGATTGAACCGTAAATCATTCAAGTGATATTCTTGCAGTTTACCTTTGCCTCTTACGATAATTAGTCAATTATGAAGCAACAAATTTATCAAAACATATTTCTGTTCACTCAAATCTTCCTACCAATATTTCTTTCTTTTTTCCACAAATAATTCCCTTTCTTCTGGATTTGATAGCACATTCCTTAAATTACCAATTTATCTGCCAGGATAAGTTAGCATTGTATTATTGAGTTTATTAAGAGCAGAGTGTGGGATCCCTGTCAAGCTTCTGCACTTATTTGCAGAATATGTGATTATCCTAATGAATATTACTGGATCTCTCACTTTTAAGCAACTATTATTTACCATAAAGGAAGACAGTTCTGAATTAAATATGATGTCCCACCTCCAAGGAAATTAGAAAGAAAATTGATATGTCTGAATTTCTCTGCTAATGTAAGTTGGCTGTGTCATTACAAATTATTTGGCTGGTGGAGGTGGAAATCTATTCTCCTTTCAAGTAAATACATTGCCAGTTATGGACATACAATCTATGCTTTTAAATATGATACATTTAATTCAGCTGAATTCGCATCTTAGAAAGAGTACAAGTTCATAGCCGTAGGAAACAGAGCTGAAAGCCTATGTACACACCTAAGTTTTGAGTTGGAAAAAATTCAACAACTGAATTTTACCTCCAGTTTAAAAATAATAAAATGGCCTCATAGAAATATATTTCACAATACAATTACAAAGTCTCATACCCTGAAAAATACTAATATTACTTGTGGCCTTATTACATAAAGGCTTCCTCAGAAGGCCACATCTATGGCATTTGAAGGAGCAAATCCTCTAACAGGAACAAATAAACAGAAAACATAACCAACAGTGTTAATAGAGGCCAGGCCTCAGTGCTAAATGCACTAATTCTCTCTCTCTCTCTCTCTCTCTCTCTCTCTCTCTCTCTCTCTCTCTCTCTCTCTCTCTCTCTCTCACACACACACACACACTTTCTCTCTTCCCCCAGCTCTCATTGTGAAAGCTCTCTCCATTATTATCATCACAGCAAAAAGATAAAATAAAAAAGGATATAGAATTTGTAAGAATAATTTTATTTCATGAATTGGAACTGTGTGTGAAAGAATTGGTATCAATTAAGACAGCTTAATTAGAATGGAAAGGGAGAAAAGTGCTTAATCCATGAATCTTAAAAAGTTCAAAGCTCTCTTTTTCCCTTCCCCAGAGGAAACTTCTTTCTGAAGAAACCCAAATGGTTGAAAGGAAACTCATAAAAGGTAAACAGGATATGGATTTTTAATTTTAATTTCAATGGCTTTTCCCTCATGTACTTCCCTAAAAATCAATTACAATATAAATGCAGTCACCTTGCTGCTGAAAAGCATCCAGTGAAAGGGGGGAAGAAGTTATCAGAAAAGAGGAGTTTTTCATTTACCTAATAAAATTTCCAATTTTCTTTTGTTTCTGAAAACATCTGTATATTTTACTCAGAATTATTGGTTTCATCTTAAAAAGTGTTCTGGAAGCAGAACATACTGGCAAATTTCTGAAGCAAGCTCATGTAGAAGTACATTTAATAGTCACACGTGTATAACATACTTCTGATTGTACGGAAAAGAAGTTTCAGGAAGGAAGCTTCTTGCAGACGAGACAAAGAAGTTGCTTAGCAATTCTCTTCTCTGTCTATTTTTTCAATGAAAATTATATCCCCTAGTTTTTTCCAATGTGGAGGTTATACACATATTTAATTTAACAAAGAGGTCATTGGGAAGAAGTATTTCTTTACCCTACCTTCAATTTATATTCACACTTGAAATTCCTTTCTTCCTGTTTATTAAAAAATGCAAATGTTGGTATGTTTTTTTTTTTTTACAAAAGAGAATAACTGAAACTTATACCCTTTCACAATCAATCTGTGAGAACCCCCTTAGGTCTAGAGTCCCACTTGCTACAGTTAATTATGTTTCTGAAAATACTTATTCTAGTTATTCTAGCATCCTGCAGAAGGCACAAATGAACAAACTCTTAAGAGTTTGCAAATCACAGAAAAATGAATGCTTGCTGGCTTGGCTAGGCTTAGCCAAACTCAGTGTCCTGTCTACTTGATCACCTTTCTACATGTACATTCCAGAACTCTTTGAGAATGTTAGCTGAAGAATTAGTGGAACTGCAGAACCAGCTGAACAATCAATCAGGAATGTGATAACAAAAATGCTATTCAAACATTGATGCTGCCTTGAAACTCAGCACTTAGGTCCCTTAGATGTTGTGGGATAAATATCAGAATTCTAGATACCTTAGTGGGGATGTAAGTAAACATACTTCCTGAAGAATTGGTGGATATCCATTTGAGAAAGGCTTTCCAAAGATATTCAAAATATTTGAAAAGTTGTTGGTCATTAATGGCATATTGAACAAAAAACCAAGATTCTTGTAAGTGCCAAGAAAGTATCTTATTTGCTGTTTCAAGACTCCTTATGTAGGAGTAAGTATGGAGAGGACTATAGATGTTAGGCATAGCTACTACAATATTAGGCAGCTTTTAAGAAGGAATGCTTTTGTGTGTTTTTTCTGTTGCGTTCCTTTTTTATTTCCTCTCACTCTTGCCCATATCTTTCACCCTTGCCATTCCTGCTTCCTGTTGGAATATTAACTATAAAATAGTAAATTCTAAGCTCTGAGAAATAGCACTGGGAAATCTGTTTGTCTGCTTACTTGACTGCAAGCTGCAGAACTCAGCAAAACTGCAGAACTCAGCAAAAAGAAATAGCTAAAACAGAAGGAAGAGAAGTTGCTGTGCTGTTCATCAGAGAACAACTGGTCTGCAATACTGGCATGGAACAAGGAGCTCCTTATAGGGGGCAATATTCATTAAAAGAAAAGAAGAACCTATGTGCATAAATGGGAAGAATGGATAGAAAGGGCTTCCCCCACAGCTTCCCATTTTCTGCAACTGAGCAATAAGATTGCTCCTCTCACAGGATGTAAAGTGGAGAAGTTGGATTGAATTCATTTATTTATTGAATTTATACCCCTGCTCACGTCCCCGGTCAAGGGAACTCGTGGATTCATGGAGGTCTTTTTCCTTCCTATCCAACATCACCCAGTGGCAGGAAAACCCAACTTCTATCCTTAATGTATGATGGTGTGGAGTTCAGAGTTTGGATTTTATTGTTTTAGAGGTATTTTATTTTACTTGCAAAAGGTGGCTCACATTGGAGTAGGGAGCTTCTCTTCTAACTAGAACTGAAAATGACGGAAAATAGTTCTATATTCCTGTGGCTACATTTTTTTTTTAAAAAAAGAGATACAATTAAAAAAAAACAGATAAACCATTCTTCACTTTTCAACCCTTGCTATGCAAGTCTTCCAATACCCTGGAAGACAAATTCTGCAATTGCTTTTCTCCAACATGCACCAATATTATCAATGCAAATATTGCACTCATGGCAGATCTGCACTCACTCTGAAGTTGGTATTTCCCAGTCTGAACTGCCTCCAAAAGAAATAGCAGAAGTGAAGCAGCTCCAGCTGAAAACCATGGAAGTACAGATCCTAGATGGATTGGGTAGCCTCCCCCCCCCCACTTGCCAGGTCAACTGGAACACAGAGATAAGCCATCTCCTATATTATCTGCAAAGAAGATCCTATCCTGTAATGCCAGCAAAAACCTTTGGAACCTTTCATGCCAGCACCTCTTAGACTTCCATTCCAGCCAGCTCGGAATGAGATGGAGACTATATTATGAGAAACAGTAGGGTATCTTCCCACTACAAGCAGATAAGACCTAGAAAAGAACCAACAGTTGCCCAACAGAAAATCTAATTATTTTTAATGAACAAATTGGGACGGCATAGTGAATTGCACTTGTGAAGCTAGTCAAATAGGTACTTAGCATTTAAGCCTGATACATTAATTCTGGATTTGATATTATATATCATGATTATACTCATTTATCTTTAGATATTTATTTGGCATATACTTACTTTCCTCACTGAACTAAATTAAGGGTTAGAGTTTAAGATGCTGCCTCTCTGCTTTATTTAAAAAATAATAATAATAATAAAATTTGGGACAACTTAATTAATTCAGCTTGTCCTTTCTGTAAAGCAGATGACAGGTAAGTGATTTATTTAAATCCATATGTACCCAATTGTCAGTAACAAACCAATGTGAGGTAATAAGTGAGTCAAACCAGGGTGTAAGCCTTGCTTGAAAGACAACTCACATCAGGAATGAACAGATTTCCTACCCTTACAGGCTTGGCTTGACAAAGAAAGGAATCCCTAAAGTCCCTAAAGTCAACCACAGTATAAAAAGGCTGTTCCTATTAAATAGGTAAATAGCATAATAATAGATTCTTATTCAACTAGCAATGATTTTCTTTTTTAACTAACCTTAGCATAATTTAGGAGATGGCTTTTAAAATATTTCTGGCTTCTTAAAGGATGTAAAATCAAAATGTTGGCACGTTAATTTTTTTTATTGTTGTTGCAAAATTACATTTACTTTAGCATAGTTATAAGCATTCTTCGTTGTTTGTATGACGGTTATGTATGTTGGTGTAGAATATAATTCACCATCCTGAGGTTGGGACAGATTTTCCCACTACCTTATTAAAGGAAGAAAATAACTTCCTTATGAAAATTGACCAGGCACAGGGACCAGTGTAAGGGAGAGAAAAACATCACAACACCAATTCGAAAAGTGAATTTGAATGTTCCATTCCCATCACACTTTATAGTAGGATTAAAACTAGGCTTTGCTAGCTTTTGCCTTCCTACATAAATTCTTAAAAAAAAAAAATACAGATACTTAAAGTTACACATACACAGCAGTAGGGTGTTTAAAGAGATTACTCCAGAAACTTTGTATTTTAAAATTCTGCATTAGGGTATTTAGCTCTCAAGGAAAGAAACACAGTGATTCACATTTTTTTTTAAAAAGGTTTCTGAATCATTACATAAATTTGGGCAAATCCATATAAGGCCTCTCTATATTATGATATGTTGCAAATATGCATACAAAATTTCCTATGATTTTTTTTTAATCTGTAGAAAAAAGGTTGTTGGCCAGAAATATTAATTTACAAAGATGGATTTTAAGAAGGCGAGAATTTTAGAGATTCACACATCCCTAATTATAATAATTGTAGCCACAGGTTAATCCATTAGAACAGTTGCAAGATAAAACATCTTTATGGCAAAAAAAAAATATATTTATTTTTCCATTCAGGGATTTTCCCTCTTCTTCCTCTTTTGTGCATCCTGTGACAGGTGTTTTCAAAAACCATCCTTCAGCAAGAGGAAATGCTGGATATAACCCTGTCCAAGCACAGAAAATATGGCCTGTAATGCAAGTAAAGCAGGGGTGTCAAACACAAGGCGTCATGGCATCCATATGACATATTGGGACTTTTCCCTCCTTTGTTAAACTGGGTGTGGCCAGCACATGATACATTTGGCCCAAGGCCGGGAGTTTGACAGCCCTAAGTAAAGGATAGTAAATGACTGCAGGATCAGTTTCAAGGACTTACAATAAACAGCCATAATATGTATAATTTATGGGCTAGACAAAATGAGACCATATAATTGAAGTACAATTAGATATAATCTATAAGTGATAGATATACTTTGTTGCTCTTCTCCAACTAATGATTGCAACTTATCATCTTTTCTCATTGTCCCGTGACAGAACCTCTGGCTTTATATATGACATTCTTCTACTATTAGGTAACATATATGCTAACATGTGCTATCTACCCTGTCCATATTTCTGTAGCTTCCTGGACCCCATTAAATATTTATTTTGATCAATTCTTTAAGTCTGCATCTAGTTGATGCAAGGTATAGACTGAATCACTTTTGCTGATCTTGCAACTTCCTCTCTCTCCAATGAATGGAATGGGGATTTGGACAATGGATTCTTATAGCTACAATTGTTCCTGTGTGATCCTCATTCAGTCAAGACTGAACGTGCTCAAGGGTAATTAATCTGCAGACTCCTCGAGGCTCAGAATCTTTGGCCCTATCTATGGCTAGGTAGACAAAGGAAAATTGAAGAGCAATGAAGGTAACATATAGATTATACTTGATTGCTATTCAGATTTAACAGGAGAAATCAAGGATGTGCTCTAAATTTTAGATTCCAAAACTGGGATTGCAGGAAGAAGTTAAAACAAATTCTTTTGTGAAAACCATTGTGTATCTCCTTATCACCCAGAATTCACATCCAAGCGAAACAGTCATCCTCATGTGCAATGCAAGCCATTATCTACAGGGATGAGTTTATGTACACAGGGACTGTTTTCTTTGCATGCTTTTAAGAGAGGCAGGGGAGGGAGGGAGAGATATGTATACATACATACACAGAAACATGCACTCATACATACATGACAGAGAGAGAGAGAGAGAAAAGAAGACAGGGAGACTGGCAAGAACAAGAGGGCAGATGAGTAAAATTTTTAAATTTTATCATCCTCAAAGCATGAAGGGCTAAGATACCCAAAATATATTGGACAGCCTAAGGGAAAGACAGTGAGGTATGGGCTGTGCGGAGTTTCTTCATGGGACACCAGTATGCTAGAGAACTCTGTATCATTCTTTACAGGTATCTGAAAAAGCTAAATATCAGTTTTAAGAAATTACCAAGCCAATTAAAAGATTATGGCTATCAACATCAAAGCACAGGCCATTTCTTTCCTTGAAGGAGGGAGGGAGGGAGGGAAGGAAGGAGGGAAATAAGGAAAGAGAGAGAGGAGAAAATGATATGAGAGAATGGAGATAATAAAGTGAAATTTCATGGTTTCTTTTTACAGCATCTCCGCATCCTTAGCAGAATTCAGCCTTCATTGTGTAATAATCTGTCTCCCATACTCCTGGATGGTCAGTGGCTTGACAGTTGTTAGAATAAATGTGGCTGATTCTTCTTTCACTGAAATTTCTTCCCTTTGTTGCGGCACACACAAAAGTTGTGAAAGAAGTTGTCCTTTCCCTCCCCCCACTCTCTCTTGCTCTGTCTCCTGTATGACATTTTTTTCTTTTGCTTTGTGTGTTGTTCTTGATGTTTCTGGGTTTTTATTTCAGCTGTTATTAACATTTACTGAGTAGGCAGAAAACAGACACTGCCAACAGCCACAGTGGTACGGCCAGACACATTGATCCATTGCCTGCAATTCCTGTACCAGGTCCTATGACATGAGAAAAAGGAGACAAAAAAAGAACAAAAAATTACATATGGTATAATATACATGAAAGGGATTATATGGGAATAACATTACTACCTTTTTCCTCAATCTGAGGAAATATATTGGTTTTCGGATATGGTTTTCGGATATTGGTTTTCGGATGGTCTTTGGATAGGATTCTGCACTGGATAGGGATGTAATGTATTGGACTGTTGTCTTTAATGAAAACATAATTAAATTATATATATGCAATTTTTCCTTTCCATCACACTAAAAATTAGGCAACTTTTGAAAAAATTCATAGGCAGCAAAAGTTCTTTTCAAAGTTTTACCAAATCAAAATCCACTTTTAACTGGAAGGGTTCTTGAGCATGTCTCCTACTTGTCTTGAAAAAAAGGACTAAAAATGTCAAAAGGCAATTCTAATCTGCAAGATGGATTAATTCCTTGAAAAGGATAACTAACAAGCAAGCAAGCAAGCAGATGTATGGGAATCCTGCATTTTGTATTATGGTCTATTAAAAGAACTGGTGTTGACGATTGTCTCTGGGCACAATTCACAATGCTTTTTTGTCTCAGTGAAATTCAGAAACTCAAATTAGATTCAGACCATGTGGAGTTGGAAAAATCATCTATTTCCCCTAAATTGCTTATTCCTATCTAGAATAATGAGTCAGTTCTTCAAAGTAGATCAGGTCAAGGAACAGACACAAGGATTGTAAAAACGTTATATTGTTGTCCTAAAATATATTGACAGAATCTTAAAAATCTGTCCAGGTTTTTCTTAACTCTATCTTGTACTAAACAAAATCAAGGTGGAATAAGGTGATTGTTCTTTGTCATTTTTCCTTCCTGTAGTCTCTTATTTATTTATTTATTGATTGATTGATTTATTTATTTAGATTTATACCCCTCCTCATTTCCCCGATCAAGGGGAAATTTTGAAACTTTTCCAAGTTCCTCCTTAATAGCTTACTTCTTTTTTTTCCTTTGATGGCACTTTCATACCTTCTCAAGGTCAGCAATAAATCCCTTTACATGATGTGAGCAACAGCTCTCTATGAATTTTCTTTTTGTCTGCTCTCCCAATTTTATCTGTACCAATTTTCATCATGTGATGGTCCTTGAATGCAAAGGATCATTATAATTCTGCACATTCACAACCATCTGCTTATAGCCAGACAACCCCTCTTCAGGGACCAATTCATCACAGCACTCTAATCAATAAAACATGGAACCAATCAGCAAATGGCTTCAATCCCAGAGGAGACTGCGTAATTATTTATTTGGTAATCGGGAAAGGGAATGATTTTCAGTATAACATTTATGGTCCTGCAGCATGATGCCCATGGAGTGGAGCAACAGGAGTTCTAGAAAAGCTTTGATTTTCACAGGGATGGGCAATGAAAGGCATTCAGTGCTGCAGCAACAAATAATACAGAATCATAATAGGACAATTAAATGCTAACATGATGCACATCCTTTCATTTAGACATGTGCACTGCACTGCTACTTAGAAAGATCTCTTAAATTGTATTTGGCATAGTAACACTCTATAGAACATAATGTAATTCCATGGTAAATTCTACATTTTGCATTAAATGATGAGAAATCAATTGTTCCATCCTGAATCAGAATTATTCTTAAAAATTCTATGCTAAGAAAGTGAGATAGAAATATGCTTGTGTGTATGTGTGTATATCCCATGCTCAGGAAATGGCTGAAAAATCAATGTTTTGAGTGAGGGAATAGAAGACTGATTGAAAAGTTAAGTCATATAACTGCTGACAATTTGATGGGGCAAGTGCTTTATTGGCTACTACTATCCTCATATATGTTGGATCAAAACCCTACTTACCCAACATGTCTGCAAATTTGCCTTAGAAACAAAAACCTTTATAAATTATCTAGATAATAGATAAAACAGTATTACATGCAACTCAACATTAATAATCCGAGTTTAAATTTTCTATGTCAAATACTTGGACACTGAGAAATATTTGTGGATTCTTTAAAAAGTTAATTGCATCATATATATAGCGTGGTGGGACACTAATATAAACAAAATGCTAGCTAAGTGGCAAAAACTAGTTCATCTTTGCTGCTCCAAAAGAGCTGAATAGGGTCAGAAGTAGCTGTATGGAAGACTCTCAGTAGACATTAGTGC
>JANHGC010004168.1:62877-78662 GCA_027560395.1 Boaedon fuliginosus | reverse complement strand
GATTGTTTGCCCATGTATTATTGTGGTTGAAGCTGAAGAAGTTGTTGACAGGTAGGACATTGTAGCAGATAATTTTGTGGGCTATGCTTAGATCAGACCGCAGGCAGTGCAGTTCAAGGTTGTCTAAGCCCAGAATTTCTAGCCTGGTGGCGTAAGGGATTCTGTTGCAGGTTGAGGAGTGAAGTACTCTTCTTGTGAAATACCTCTAGACCCACTCGATTGTGTGAATGTCCGGTGTGTAGTGTGGATTCCAGACTTTGGCAACTTTGTGTGAATGAGATATGTCTCTTTGTTCTTTTGGCTTGGCGCTGCATCAGATCCTATGGCATGTGTCTTCTGTAGAGGTACATGTATCAATTCAGGAGATATTTGATTCATATTTTTTTTTAAAAAATAGTGTTCTAATAACAGTGAGGAACTGAGCCCCTATTTGTATTTTGAAGGTAATAATGAAATCGCCATTCCCAATCATGGACTTTGGGAAAAAGCACAGACGTTTTAATCATCCATGGTGTTCAGTCAGGTGAAGGGATACTATGATGGATGCTGCATGGCATTCTGGAAAATAGGAAAATTTGCAGCTAAGGGTTGAAGGAGAAAAAAGTGTGAACCAAGAGAGTGCCATTTTGTCCAAACCTACCTATGTGCATTCAGGTAGCAGTGGGTTTCTATCATCTATGCACAATGTCAAATTAGCCACAGTGTTCAACAAGGACAATTGAGTATTCTGTATTGAGCTGTGGTGGCAGAGTACTTAGAATACAGTATTTCCCCCCTGGGTTTGGGTGTGAAGTGGGTCAGAAAGGTAGGGACTGGATCCCTAGATAGCTTCATTGGCTTGTTTTATGTTTTATGTCTTGGAGTCCTAGTGGACAATCACTTAAACATGAGCCAGCAGTGTGCTGCAACCACCAAAAAAGCCAATGCAATCCTAGGCTGCATTAACAGAGGGATAAAATCAAGGTCATGTGAAGTGTGTTAATACTGCTTTATAAGGTCTTGGCAGGGCCACACTTGGAATGCTGCATCCAGTTTTGGTTACCAAAATATTGAAAAAAGGTTGAGCCTCTAGAAAGGGTGCAGAGAAGAGCAACAAAGAGGATTGGGGCCTGGAGGCTGAAATATATGGACGGCTGCAGGAATTGGGTATGTCTAGCCCAGGGATCAGCAACCTGCGGCTCTGGAGCCACATGTGGCTCTTTCCTCCCCTTGCTGCAGCTCCCTGTTGTCAGTCGACTCCACAATTGATAGGGCTTTAGGTTAGGACAGATAGAGGAAAAAGGATGCTGCGCTAGGAGGAAACTCTATGGTGGGGAATTAGACTTCCGGTGAGCAGAGGAAAAAGGATGCTGCGCTCGGAGGAAATTATGGTGGGGGATCTGACTTCTGGTCAGCTCCAGAATTGAACGGGGGCTTCTGGTTAGGGCCTTTGTGGCTCTTTGATTGTTTAAGGTTGCCGATCCCTGGTCTAGCCTAATGAAAAGAAGGACTAGGGACGACATGATAGCAGGATCCATTATTTAAGGGGCTGCTACCCTGTTTCCCTGAAAATACGACCTCCCCTGAAAGTAAGACCTAGCTTGATTTTTACACGTCCACCCAACATACACATGCTCCTAACTCATAGGTTAGTCAGTGGATGACATCCCCCCAAAATAAGACCAGGTGCCTTTTTTGGGTGGCAAAAAAAAATAAGACAGGGTCTTATTTTCGGGGAAACACGGTAGATATTGCTGAAGTACAACTCCTGACAGTCCCCATCAGCATGGTCAACTGTGAGGATGGTCAGAATCAGGATTTCAGTAGCACCTGCAAATTCACATGTTATGAGTCATATAGTAACGGGCCAGGAATGTCTGGGTAAAACCTACAGAAGATCAATATCAGCTATTATGGTAATTTGATGATTTCTAAAAGGATTCTTAATAAATAATATAAGAACTTCTGCCTTGAGTAGGGGGTTGAACTAGAAGATCTCCGAGATCCCTTCAGCCCTATGATCCTGTGAACTATGAAGGCAGTGCAAAACTTTAGTAGAGTGCTTTACTATATTCCGAAATTGCTGTACCAAGCAATACAATTCCCCCAAATTCAAAGAATAAATCAAATCTGTCACATCGTGTTATGTTTCTCCTGGGACCCTTCCTGGGCCTGTAGTAGATAGAAAGGGCTTCTGTTGGAGAAAGCACTCTCAAGTGAATTCCTGAGGGAAAAAATATCACATCATCCGTGCAGCTCCACAAGACACACGGTGTCACCCATTGCAATACAAAACATCTACAGAACTGAGACTGGTGAACCCAACTTTCGAACACTTTGTCATGAGACACAGCTTGAAAAGTATCCTTTAATTCAAAGTCCATATTGCAGTCCACTATTTATACATTTTTCTTTGGATTCCCCCCCCCCCTGCAAATTCAGAGAAACGTATAATCCAAAAGATGATTTCCTTTCTTACTACATTTATATTCAATCTTTATTTTATACAACTCAGGATGGTGTACATAATACTTCTGCTACCTATTTTTTTCACACAAAAAAATCTGGGAGGTGGGTTGAGCTGAGAAAGAGAAACTAGCCCCAAATCTGGCTTTCATGCTAAGGAAATTCAGTGTTCGGATTGCTAAGCCACCCACCTTCCCCACTACATGACACTGTCTGCATTAAAGGCAATTATATCCCCAACAGGCCCTTAGAACATAAAATAAAGGCAGGGTAGATTATCAGGGTTTCATAAAGATGGAATTCCTCAAAATACCTCTTTGTAGAAGCTTAAGGAAATGAATGAAAGACTCTGAAAGAAGCAATAGCAAAACCCAATTTCAAGGAAATGAAATCAATTTAATTGACAAACATATTTAAAAAGTCCTGGTTGGAAATGCAGAGCTGCTGATGGGGCCCAATATAATAAGGAGAAAGAGATATGAGCAAACAAGGCATGAAATCTTGTGTAAGGGTGAATACTAATTTACAGAAGCTGCTGCAGAATAAAAATGTGCAGGTGGTTTTATGTACTGTGTAACTTTCAACAAAACCTAAAGAGTACAATTAGACTAACAAAATATTAGTAGGTGGGTTAAAAAAAATGATAAATTTGGAAATTCAACAAGTCTACTTTACATAGAAGACCTTCAAGAACTAATGTTACTAACTACTGGCCTCTTTGGTTGAGGCTGATAGGAAATGTAGTGAACCAATTTATTTATTTATTTATTTGTTTTATTTATTTATTTGACTTATACCCCGCCTCTCTTCACCACTTCTGGGAACTCCAGGCGGCCACATAATACAAAAATACAATGCCTAATACAGTAAAAATTCAAAACACAATCACTCACACAATCATCCTCAGGGTAGGGGACAGATGGTTAAGTCCATGGTTAAGTCAATAGACAAAGGGCAACAGTTCCTTAAGTTCTGAGATGCAGTCAATATTAAAGCATAGAGCATTATAATGGCATAGTTGGAAAAAACCTGATTCCATTCACATACACACACGCAGATACGCAGACACGCACAAATGCCACATATATAGAGCCCAAAGTGGAAGACACAATTCTGATTAGAGGACCAGAAAAGAACGTAGGTTGTAGAATAATTCCCTATAAGGAAGGAAATAGAAGGATGACTGTTGACTCACATTAATTCAGCTCTGAAATTAGACACCGGATTAATTACAATGTTGGGAAAAAGACATTGGAGGTCATTTTATAAATTAACCCAATGGGGGGAAAAAATCAAACTACAATAAGATTTAAATGTGTTATCCACCTTGATGCCTCTGTGATTTATCTGCAATTATATATGACAAAAGTTTTCTGGGGATTCAACAGAGTTCCACCATAGGGCTAAAACTTACTTTTTTTGGCTTCTTCAAGCTTATCTTTGGCCCGTTTTTCTGCCTGGAGAAGCTGTTGTATCCCCTGAGACTGGCTAGTCATTTTGCCTCTTTGCGTTCAGGCAATGCCTATGGCAACGGCAAAAGAGGAAGAAGGCTTTAATGGCAGGGCACCATATTTATTCAACACTTCTCCTGTTGTGTCAATAACCAAACCATAAACTTTGCTCTGTCTCTTTGCAGGCTAAAGCCAGATTAAAACCATGGAAGAAAACAAAAAGCAGGTGCAAAGAAGTGGACCGACTGGTTTGTGGGAGTTTCTCCCCCCCCCACCTCTCCCCCCCCATAGCTGCCCTCTTCCTCATGGCTGATATGCAACCATCAACGTACAACCTTCGCTCGCTCTGTCTGACGATGATATTTATGCAATGTTTAGATTAAAAACATCAAGATAGCCCCATGATTTGAGTAAAGCAAAACTCAGAAAGCACTTGGATTTCCCCCCACCCCTTTATACTTGCTTGCATTGGAGGTCTTTCCCTGTGCGGTAGCTGCCATTAATACAGACATGTCAATCATTACTATTATCTCACCCACATCTTTGTTTCATATTGCGGGCACGAGTCAAGATCTCCAAGGCGATTGCTATTACTAGGATTAAAAACCAGGATATTATAGATCATGTGAGGACATGGTTTCCATTTTCGTATTTTATATTGTTTGCATTTTTTTTTTATTTTTCATTTGTACATGTATACGTTTGTATTTAATTTATACCCTTGATCTCTATTCCCGAAATCATAATAATGCAGAAAATGATTAACAAACATTTTTAAAGGTAGATGTGATTTTTAAAAGTGCATCAAAGCCAGGGGTGGGCTCCAAAAATTTCAGCGACTGGCTCTCTGCCCAGTTGCTTAGTGGGCGTGGGCATAGTGGGCATGGCCTAGATGGCCGCCTGCACCATGGCAGTGGGAGGGGGCGTTTTTGCCCTCCCCAGACTCCAGGGGCTCTCCGGAGGCTGGAAACGGGCCCATTGTTGGACTTTTAGTAGGCCCATTTTTCGCCCTCCCCAGGCTCTGGAAGGCTTTCCTCAAACCTCTGCGAGGGCAAAAATGGCCTCCCCCAGCCTCAGGAGGCTCTCTGTAGGCCGGTAACGGACTTCTGGTACTCTTGGTAGGCCCGTTTCTCTCCCTCCCTGAGCCTCCGTGCAGGCCCTGCACTGACCTGGGATCCAAAACAGGTCGTGTGGAGACTCCTGGGAGGGGCGGGTTAGGGTGGACGGGGTGGTTTGGGCCAGCCAGGGATGGGATTTGGGGTTCACCAAACTAGGCAGACTCTTAGCAAAAGGATCGGCTGAACTCCTGCGAACCCCCACCAGCCCACCCCTGCCCTTAATTCTACCAACCTTTATTATTTACTAGCTGATTACCCAGCGTTGCCCAGATAACTTTTTATGGGACTGCCATCTCTTCCTTCCTTCCTCCTCCCTCCCTCCCTCGTCCCTCCCTCCCTTCTCTTCCCCGCCATCTTCCTTCCTTCCTTCCTCCTTCCTTTCTTCCTCCATCCCTCCCTCCTTCCTTATCTTCCCCCTCTGTGTTCCTTCCTTCCCCCTCATCGTTCCTCCTCCCTCACTTTTCTTCTCCTCCATCTTCCTTCCTAATGCTGCAGGCTACAATTCCAAGTGTTCTGTGCCCAATTTGCATGCCTTGCCTCTATTGGCTGGAGAGTGTCCAATTTGCACGAGTTGCCTGGAACCCTTTGCACATGTGCAGTAGAGCTTGGCAGTGAAATGTGGGTGGGGTGTGTGCAGCTTGGCACCCTTTTTGCAGACCCTCCAAAGGCATTCGTGACCCCCCCCCAGTGTTTGTCTCAGGAGTGCCACATTGGTGCAGGTGTGGAGGAGCCTATACCCACAGACCCACACACCCATACTTCTCTTTTACAGATATAGATTTAGAAATTGTTTATTAACTATTCTTAGCTATTAGAATCTTTGGATGGAAAAAACTGAGTGCATAATACAAAAGATCCCAAAAATAAGTACACTGAAGTGGTTTGGTCCTGCATTGAGCAAAAATTCAGAAAACAAATGTAAGAATTCCTTCTTAAGAATGAATGGGCTGAGAGGAAGAAAATGACCAAGAAAAACATGGATGGATGAAGTTGACAAGTTCCTCAAAATGTGAGCTTACAACCTTAAAAGCAAAAAGGCAATATGTGAAGTGATAAATGGATGTGATGGAAGTATGGATGATTTGCAAAGCCCTATGAAGGTTACTTTACTTCAACTATCTCTAATCAGTTACAACTTTAAGTGAGCAGATTTCTCACGATAGACCTAAAGGTATGGAGAGTGATGGTGAACAGAGTTAGTGTAAACTAGAATTACTTTAATGTTTCCAGTTTCTTTTGCCTAAAACTTGTTATGCTTCTCCTGAACTTTGCAAAATATTGCGTATTAGAAAATGGAATAATGTTGACAGGTATGTACTGTATGTGATGAGTACATATATTTGTATGTCCTCTTTCTGACTTAATACTAGAAATGTTAGATTTAGTTCTGAAAAAATGCTTTGGAACCTATGACAATATAAACATAGCAACACCTTCATATCTTCTGAAACAATAATTCAGGCTCCTGCATAGTTAAACTTAGTAAATGGCTCCCCAATTGGCAACAGCTGCTTTGTGTAATGAATTTCCCCCCTTCTGGCTGCAAAGTAAGCACCAGGATTTATTCTGAAGTCTAATGTTTCTACAACGCTGGAGGGTGATAAATTGTGCTCCTTTTAGCACATGTGTATATGCATAGGAATACCACATTATCATTTTTTCAAAATGCTGAGATAGTTGTAAGTCTGCTCAGTTTGCAAAATTCAGACAGCCAGTTTCTTGGGATCCCTTTTTTAAATTTCTCTGTTTCATTGTAAAAATAACAACATTTTCCCTACCTTACAGCAAACTTTATAAAGTCATACTAAGGCCTTGAACCTGTATGTATATTAACGTGATATTGAATGAATGAGTATACATAGAGGAACAGGTGCATCCATTTATCCTGCTTCTTCTCTCACAATAGAATATAGTCATGTTACAGACATTATATTGAAAACATATAGGAATTAGGTTCTAGGACTGATCCCAATCTGGATTTTATTTGTTCTTCAGATGGGTTTAAGAATAAAAATTTAAATGAAGGCAGAAATCAGATATACTTAATCTTTGTAGGATTTATCCCTGCTATTGTCTGCAAAGGTGTGATGGTTTAAATTATTTTAGAATTACATAAGAATGTTCTGCTATTCATCTGCACTTTTACACCTTCATGACACCAAATAAATGCAAAACTGATAAATCAATTTTATCAGAAAATAGGTATACCATAACACCTCTTTGATCAATACCTCCCAAGGAGACAGGAAGTTCTCTGGACAAAGTGTCTTCTTTGGAGCTGTATTTAGAAATTACATGTTTGATTTAAGAAAAGAAAAGAAAACCATTAAAAAAGAGAAGGACTCATTCTATTTCTTCAGTTTGCCCCTGGATGTGCTTTTGGTGGGGCTTTTCCTTATTTCTTGCTTGCACATGAAAATCAGAACATTTTTATTTAATTCCAAAACAATTTGAAGGTATTTCTTGCTTCTTTTTAAAGGATAATATGGGCAGTCCTCAACCTGCCAATTGAGCCCACAATTTCAATGCAAAGCAAGCCTGTTACTAAGTGAGTTTTTGCTTCACTTTACAACCATCCTTGCCATATTTGTTAAGTGAATCACTGCTGTTGTTAAATTAGTAACATGGCTTCCCAATTAACTTTGCTTGTTAGAAAATCACAAAAGTTGATCATATGACCCCAGGGCACTGCAACCATCACTGATATGATTTGATGCTAAGCATCAAAATTTTTGATCACATGACCATGTGAAAGCTGCAACAATCATAAGTATGAAAAACAGTCATGTCACTTTTTTCAGTGGCCTTTTAACTTCAAATGATCACTAAAAGAATGGTTGTAAGTCAACGACTACCATAGCTAGTTACAGACTATCCAGCTTTTAGTTAGTGGGTCTTCAGACACATCAATACTAACTTTCTCTATTCTCTACGGGCTATGTGAGAGATTTGTTTCAATGTAAAGAATAGTGAAACACATGAGGACATTGTGGTATTCTGATATTCCTACATTGCTATATCTTTATTGAATATATTTCATTATATGCCAGTAGGAACCTACAAAGATGTAGAACAGATTTGAGACATTATATCAACAAATTCTAGATAGCATCGGGAACTCTGAACTTGCTACCTTTCTATTTAAGCTGTTCATAGTTGACTAACTATGACTCATTATTATCAAATAGCGATTATAACCAACACAATTTCTGATATTGACTGGCTTTCATAGCACTTTCTCAGACATCTAGACTGTTCTATAGCCAAACCAGAGAAAGTTTATTTTATTTATTTATTACATTTTTTAAAAGTATTCTTCTATTTCTTTTTCTCAATAAAAAAATTAGTCCAAACTCGTTTTATAACTATGAATTTAAAGCATTGGCTGGAAGAGTATGATAGTAATTTCTAAACAGAGAACATGCAAGAAAATAAACCATAACACTTTTGTTCTTGCTGGTGTATATGTTACTAATAGAAGTCTGGCCAAATGCCTCTTCCAATCTGTTACTACTACTATTTATATTCAGGAGTCTGTTGAGGCAATGAGAATCTGCCTGCTAGAAAGCCTTCTTGGTACTATTCAGTGTAAAATGGAGCAATTAGAAGGCACAAAACAAAATATATAAATCCAATCAACAGGACTGGGCAGATTTTCAAAAAGTGTTTTATTTCAAGAAACTTATTGAAATGGGTAGGAAAAAAACTTCTTTTGCTTCTCACTGTGCCTTGATAAGAGCAACTGTCTACTATATGCAGCAACTGCTGTTAATGAAGTAAGTGCTTGACCCCATCCTGACACTTCACCAAACCAGAATGACATATAAGATATGTCCTTTTAGGAAGAAAGCTATGTTAGCTCGTGGTAGCCAAAAATCAGAAGGAGTATGAAAGCACCTTTGCAGGCTAACAAATCTAATTAAAGCACAGAACAAGATTTGTTTTTTAAAAAATACTACCAGATTCTTTACTCTATAAAATATGAAGTATCTGATTGAAGAAGAAAGTAGGAGATCCACAATCTCTACTAATTCATATTATCTTTGGAAGACCACATAAAAAGGGAATTGTTAAACTATATATAGTTTTTTGCTTTCATTGATTTACAGTGATGACTCAAGCCTACTTATCTGAGAATGAGTCCCACTGAATTAATCAGGTTGTCTTTTCAGAAGGCATAGGAAGAGTTTCATTAGTCCTTTAGCATCTACCAGAGCTAAGACAGATACAATGAAAAAGCAAGATTGAAAGA
Organism: Boaedon fuliginosus; assembly: GCA_027560395.1. Taxonomy (NCBI): domain Eukaryota; kingdom Metazoa; phylum Chordata; class Lepidosauria; order Squamata; family Lamprophiidae; genus Boaedon; species Boaedon fuliginosus. Next base: position 69,396 of record JANHGC010004168.1, on the reverse strand, counting down.
AAATAAGCCTTTGCCCATAAATAGATCTTCCTGTTATTTGTCTACTGCACATTTCCTACTGCAAAGAATGGCTAGGTTTTTTTTAAAGAAAGAACGAACAAGGAAATTCCTTCTTCAAAATAGAAAGGCCAGTAGGTCTCTTTTTTCTTCTTTTTTATGAAAACAAATTCTTGAAAACTGATACAGATTCTGTTTTCCTCTTTTACTGCTTGTTTTAGTGAGCAAAAGGATAACTTGTAAAGGAAATGAAGTGAGGATATAAGTGTAGGAATAACCTTGGTATTTGTTGAGCATCCAGGCTAAAAAAGCTAGAACTTCATTTTTTATATCTGTAAATCCATACTTTAGGTGTGGTTTTTCCTCTTGTTGTTTCAATATTGCTTCAATATGTATAGGCTACACACAGTCAAAATAGTGTCCCAATAGTTACAATAGCTGTTTATTTTGTTGTTTTGTTTTCTTTCATCTACTTCTTCCTGTGAAACAATAAAGTCAAACAAAACTGCAGCAACTTTCAAGGATGATCTGAACAGCAGTGCTTTTGGTTTATCTCTTTGATCTTGTGAGTAATAATTGTAACATTTGTGGATGTAAGGAAGCATGAGTGATTGGGTCTCTGCTCCCATGCACTGTGCTTCCAAATCTGTTTTTTGAGTCATTTACCAATGAACCTCATACGATCATCTTTGCCTTATAGTTCCATTTACCTAGCTATTTATAAAAGTATCAACAGTGCTCATCTGTTCTTAGCCATATTATTGGTTTATATTTTTCAAAAGCTATAAGTTCTGAAGTCAGAGATAAAAGGTGATGACTCATTCAAATGGTTTGTGTTAACTGGATAAAGACGTTGAAAATTGCTGAAAAAAGTCCAAAGAACTATAATCCATTACAGATCTCCAAGATAAACACAGAATGAAGTAATATATTTTAGTCTGACTTGAAGCTTAAATTAGTTGGTCTACAGAATGGTCAAGAAAATGTTGGACCCAATTCAACAATGAATCATAGTTTCAAGTATTGTCTGTCATCAGAATTAGATATATAATTAGATCTTTTTGACAAGGGTTTCTTGAGGGCTAGTAAGTTAAGGGGTATTTTTATTGAAGGGTAAATTTTCTACAAGTATCTCTATCTTCCCAGCTGCCTAATGGTATAGTTGTCTTTCTTGATTATGTTTCCAAGAAAAGACTATTAAAAAACCTTGCTGAGTTAAGAAATAACTTGATTTTTTATATTCTATTTTTATCAAAGATTAAGAAAAGATAAATAGGAACCCAGAAAATGCATTCATGCGTATGTGCTTAAATAGATACATTTGCACCTGTTCTTCGGCTTGATTATTTTCTAAACAAAAAAGTTAAGTTGAAAAATGTAAACCTACACCAAAAGGCAGCATTTCCTTATTTTCATTTTTTTTCCACAGTTTCAAAATGCCTACAATTAAGACTGCAGAATTATCTTCATTTGTTTTGCCATGCAAACAGAAATTTATTATTAATGATTTATATTTGGGAATGATGGAAAGTTAGTCTCAGAACCATGTCAAGCATTATATATGTTTTATAAAAATATGTATAGCTGTGGTTGGGATTGACTCTCTCCCTCTCCCTCTCTCTCTCTCTCTCTCTCTTTACAAATGGATTATATTCATTTTTTTTCACAGCTCATGAAAACAGCCTTTAAACCCAAGCAACATTCCTTTATTAGATTTTCATCTATGACTTCAACTTCTTTTGAGTTTCTTGAAAGAAAACTTTTCTTTTCTGTCCTTATTTCAACCTGCATTTCTTTCTCCATGTTGTCAAATTATATTTCATCAATAATTCAAACAATAAATTGTTAGCTGCTTTCTAATATCAATACTATATATCTTGATGATGGCTTTCAATCACACTAATTTTAGTTTAAGGCTGGGATATAATTACAAAAAATACAGCTTAATAGTATTATTTCCAAATGAAACTGGATTTTATCATACCCCTTTCCTAAATGAAAATAAATGAGCCACACACAAGAAGCTAAATAAAATTCTAAATCTGCCCATTTAGATTCTCTCGGAAGTGAGTCATTCATTCCCCTCTGTTGTCTCACACTTTCTCAGGAATGCAAATATCTACCTGGGGGCTTCTGTTAACCCCAAACCCCAGGCTCAACTGGCCAAAAGTAAGAAACAGGGCTTGAAGGGATCAGGAATGGTTCCCTGCCAAAATTAGCTTCTCCTTGTGACTTCAGGGGTTGCTTTTGCTGTCATAAATCCTGGCAAAACATTCAGGATGAGAGAACTGGATCAAAGGTGCTGCATTGCTTAAGCCTTTCATGCCACCCCACAAAAATTGGGAAATTCAGATTAACCAGAATTAGCTACACACGTTAACACGAATATTCTGGGAGAAATAAAGATAGCTGACGAAGGGAAAGATTTATTTCCTTTTAAAAGTTAGAAAAGGACAACCTGCATTTCAACAGGAGGCTTCAGACGTGCTGCCCCCATTTTCTGCCTTGTGAAATGGGGACATCCTAGCTCTACTTTTGTCGTATTTTCTCTACATATTATCACACATTTCCACTTGACTTCTAACTTTTTGGCTCCAGGTCAGCAGCTGCTAATCTCCCAACCTTTTCCGTGCTCCAGCCATCTTGCTTTCATGGCAGTAAATACCAGTTTCTTTGGTCCTCAGGTATTTTATTCTTGCCTTTTTATATTGTCATTACAGTAATAGCTACTGTGCAAAGATTACTGGAAGCTACCACAGAAGTTATCTAATTATTTCTGTCATCGGTTTTGAGATTTGTTTGTTTGTTTGTTTGTTTATTTCCTTTCCTTTCTCTCTTTCGCTGCCCATCTCTGCAAATGACTTTTTTCTTTCTTTTCCTTCCTTCCTACCTTCCTGCTCCTTTCTCTTTTTTCTTTCTTCTCTGTCTCTTTCTTGCTCTCCGTTCCTTTCTCTTTTCTTTTTCTTTTCTTTTTCTCTTTCCTTCTCTTTATCTCTTTATGCTTTTTATTTGTTTCTCTTTCTTTCTTTCTTTCTTTCTTTTTCTTTCTTTCTTTCTTTCTTTCTTTTAAATAATGTTCATCCTATTTTAAGGCAACCAGTAGAATCCTAAATGTTTCTGTTTTCAGCAGAATCAGGAATCCTTGTCAACTCTTTTCAGCAACTGTGGATGAATGTAGTTTCAAAGACCACAAAAAAGAATCTGCTTGTTTTCAGTTATAGGAGCTAAGAAAGACCAGATCTTTTGAGTATATTCATCTCAGACAAGGCTATGTACATTTATTTTAAATAAGGGTTTGGAAGATTCTTTAAGGGCCTCAGGTGAGAAGCATGCAATCAAGCCCTTTCAAATCTTTCTTGCTATTAATGGCAACTCAGTCCGGTGGTGCAAGTGAGATTTTTTGATTATATACAATTGCTAAATTGTCTCATAAAGTTAAGTATTCTGACTCAGAAAAAAAAGACACTCTAGGGGTATAGACATAAGTACAAGTATGTAACTCCAAACCATTTGGCAGCAGAACAATAAGGCAGCCTTGGTGATAATAAAGTTTCAAGTGCTCATGTAAATTTTGGAAGCTGGAATTTAATCATGGCACAAATCAAACTAAGATGCTAATAGCTCCCATGATAGACATAGCAGGGTAACCAAAATTATTTTGGTGGTGAGCTCAACATAAATTAGTCTTTTCTTTGGCTTGTTTGCTAGAAACAGAACATGCATTTACATTTAAAGGAATAGTTTAATATGAGAAAAGAGTGAAGCCCATTCTGTCAAACATGGAATTTGAAGTGGTTCATTGGGAATTTGAAGTAGTTACATTTGAAGATGTTATAGGAGCCTTGCATGTGGGAATATGTTTAAGGTTTTAGCATGGACAGCATGCACACAAAATTCAAGGCTTTTAGCTCTTAGCAGTAAGAAAACAGGTTAATAACTATGTACCCTGTTTCTCAAACAACACAGCCGATCCCAATAATAAGCCCAACCCTAACTTTTTTGGAATGGGTCTAATATTACCCCTACCTCAAAAATAAGACCGAGGATTTTTGCAGCCTTTATGTGCCCGGGATGCCTGCAGGATCCCTGGCTTCTGAGTCTGATGGTGTGTTCTTCTCCTTCCTCAAAAAAAGTAAGACCCTCCTCAAAAATAAGCCCAAGTACTTAGTTTCAAGCCTAAAAGAAAATAAGACTCGGTCTTATTGTCGGAGAAACACATGTAGTACTATTCTAGGATTTTTTTTTAATGTAAAGATTATCTAGACATGCACATCCTCAATTGTAAATTTGTGTTTGTGTGTGGTGTGTGTGTGTGTGTGTTTGATGGAAATATACAGTTATCTACAGTTCTGTATATTTGTAACCAATGTTTGTCAGCGGCATAACTTTATGTGCTTGTCCTGCCAGTTTACCCAAAAGGGAATTTCAGATGAGATGCTATTTAAGATTGGTAGTAAAGGAACTGCTCATGGATGAAAACTAGAAAACCCAAATACTTCTTATTTATTCCCTTCTATAGCAAAACAAAATGACATTTTTTTTCTTTTCTTCCTCTTGGCCCATAGTTTTAACTTCCAGAAGAAAGAAAAAGGCCAATACTTTCAAGTTGTAAAGAGTGATGTTCCTTAAAGATACTGTAGCTGTTGTTTAGCCACAATCTTTGTTCTATATCCTAAATCCTGCCTTTGATAACAGTTCAACCCAATAGATCCAATTTGAGGTGCTCTGTGTACTGTTTTTTTGTGGGGTTTTTTTTGCTAATAAGTGTTATTTCATTCAGCAGTTATAGTGTGAAGAAAAATGCTCAGGGCAAGATATGACTTTTCAGCCACAGATTCCAGCAGAGAGCTTTTAGAGGCATAACCGTTACAGGAATAGCAGTTCCGAGAAGAAGTCAGACCTTGCTCAATAAAATCGTCCACTCTAGACTCAGCGCTCTATGTCCAAAGAAACCTATCTTGGACAAGTCAAACTGTGGACAAATGTTCTTATTTTTATTATAGAGTTTATTCAACCATAGAATGATTGATGGACTACAAATTCTTTTTAGTTTATCTAAAGCATAGATGTCAAACATGTGCCATCACGTTGCCATCACGTGACATATTGTGATGTTTTTTCCCTTCACAGAGCTGGGGTGGGCGTGGCCTCCACATGATGCATTCAGCCTGCAGGCCGCCAATTTGACACCCCTGGTCTAAAGCTTTTTTATAAGCTAATAAGGCCTAGAATCAAACAGACTCGTTATTTGTATTGAATAATTGGAGATTTTGTTTTTTCAAATTCACTAGGAAGTAATTATATAGAACAGTGCAGATGGGATTTTTTTTTTAATTGCTTCTTATATTATTTCACAAAGGTTACTATTATTTAAAAGGATGCACATTAAATTAAAAACTTTTCTTAATGGATCAGAATTTGGTCCAGTAAACTAATTCAAAAATACTTTTTTAAAAAAAGTATTATAGAATGTAAGGTTTGGAATGGACTTTTGAGATTATCTACTCCAAGTTTCTGAGCAGGGTAGAAAGCCACAACTATAATACCTCCAACAAATAACTACCCACCCTGTGTTTAAACCTCTATCCTATCCCTACCACTTCCTGAGATCTTGTTGATGTGGCAGCCCCTATATTACAGATTTCTCTTTTTCCCACAGAGGTACATACATTAATCATGTGTATAGGTGTTTTTCTTTTGTATATTACACTGTCCAAAATGATAGGAAGGAAGGAAGGAAGGAAGGAAGGAAGGAAGGAAGGACGGAAGGAAGGCAGGAAGGAAGGAAGGAAGGAAGGAAGGAAGGAAGGAAGGTGGCATTAGTTAATATATAAATAAAATAGAATGCCAAAAAAGAGATGTAGTGAAAACATATCGAGGCTTCCATACTGTCCTCCCTAAATGTAGATTACTGTTTTTATATCATCTCATGGCAACTGTCAGCCTGTAGGATTCCCCACCCCCACCCCCACTAAAGGAACCATTAATTTTAAATACAGTTCCTGCAATTAATAGGCTACACGGAGTGTGCAGATGTTACACAATCTCCTGCTTCAAAATATTCTTCCTGGTAAGGAAAATGACCAAGTAATACTTCACATAAAAATATTACCAACATATCCTTTCCCTTGTTTGCCATTAATGGTCATCAGCCTGCTGATACCATCTGAGTCATGCGTGCATGACTTTACCTTTAAGGTTTTAAATCTTCTGCCTGCTACAGGGTGCTCCTCAAAACAGGAATGTTAATTGATGATGCGGATACCAGTTTGGACAATGACTTACTGGATGCTGGGGGACGGGGTCAGGTTTATTTATTTTATTTTATTTTATTTATTTATTACATTTTTACGCCGCCCAATTCCCGAAGGACTCTGGGCGGCTTACAACGGAGATAGCAATAGCACTCTGATGTTATCTACTGCTTATCAGAGCTTTTACAACCCTCCCCAAGCGGTTACAGAGTCATCCTATTGCCCCCCAAACAATCTGGGTCCTCATTTCACCGACCTTAGAAAGGAT
>JANHGC010004165.1:368833-385085 GCA_027560395.1 Boaedon fuliginosus | reverse complement strand
TTTCTCCATCATCGGAACAGGTTTTTTTTTTGGGGGGGGGGGAAGATCCTTAGCTCAGCTTAGTTGCTGGGGACAGCTTTTTTGTCTCTAATTTGTAGCAAACAAGAAAAAAATACCAGGATATTATGGGTATTTGATATCATATTTGACTTTAATCAAAGCAAATCCATATCCAGAAGAATTACATGTGTAATTAAATTGGCTCTGGCAAATTGGCAAATTGCTGGGAGGCAGAGGCAGATTCCCCCCCCTTGTTTTCTTCCCCAAAAGTTAGGTGCGTCTTATACTTCCGAGTGTCTTATATAGTAATCCTTGTAAAATTTGAAATTAATTTCGAACAACTATTCCTAGTTTTAGGAAACAAAGAAGCCATTAAGAGTGCTGTGGATGTATCAATTATCACTGTATCTATTTAATGCAATTTAATTTGTCAACATTGGCAAGTTGAGGATATCTGGATTTCAACTCCCAGATTTTTCAAACAGGGAATTCTGAGAATTGAAGTTCAGATACCTTAAAGTTGCAAAGGTTGAGAAACATTGCATTCAAAGTCCCAAAGGTGCTTTTTCAAGAGGTTGAAGAGAGCCAAAGAAGCTTCTTGGATGAGAAGCGAAACATCTTCAAAGAAAAAAACAGAAAGTCCAATTGCCTCTTGAAAAAGCATCTTTGGGACAAGCATGACCTGACAATCTCCATAGACATTGCATTCGAAGAAAGAATATAGAAAAGAATTTGAGCCTCAAATGAAAAACAAGTATAAGATTAAAAGTTATTCCAAACTGTATCTTGTCTTTGATTAAGTCCCCCTCCAACATCAAAGATAATGGGAATGTTGGAAAAAATATTTACCTTTTCTTCACAAATACCAGAAATATTTCAGTGTGCTTCGTCAAAAGCAGTGACATATTTCTCACACAAAGTGCAATTATAAATGTAGCTTATATCCTTTTAAAAGAAAACATGTTACAACATACATTATAACTAAAATCTTGTTAACTGAAATTAATACCATATATGTTCCCCAAATGCTTTTAAATTGCTTCTGTGTAGATTTTGCTGTTGTCCTGCATTCACTTTTTACATTTTTTTTGAGTTTTATCATTACATTGTTTGTTTAAATAAAATATATAAATCAATATTTTGGCAAGCACATACTAAAGATGTAATACTTGGAAACAATAGAATCTGACCTCTATGTTTAAAAGGATATTTTAACAATTACAACTGAAGCACAACCATGTGGAATGCAGTATTTTCTTCCAAATGCTACTTTTTAAAATTGGTCAAATTATTTACATATTATTATAATCCTTAAAATGACAATATATCAGTTGTATTGAATTTGCAGGAAGGCTTGTATTTTCTTTGTAAAAATCTGGAACACGTTTGCCCCCAAGTGGAAGTTTAGAAAAATACTATACCTAGGGTGGTTGTTACAAGGCAGCTTTCTAAAAAACCATTCAGACATATTTCAAAAGCATTATCTCACAATATTAGCAACTATGTTTTATTTTATATCAGTTATTACTGGGCCTCATTTCTTTTATGAGATTGCCCTATAATATGTGAATTAAGAATGCCAATCTTTATACATCAACAGCAGATATCATTGCCCAATTTTAAATGGATTAAAAATATGGATTTTTTTTTTGCCTCCTGCATTCTGAACTTTAAAAGGAAAACAAAGCCCTGTCCTGCCAATAAGCTACTTAAGAAGAAACCAAAAGGGCTCATTACACAGAATTAATCCTTCAGTGACTCAAATCCTAATTGCTCTGCTTGCAAGCAAACCTCCTAGTGGTTTTAAACAAACCCAGTACTCATTTAGAAGCATACTTCTTTTTTAATTTTTAAAATCCTGCTTCTAAGGCAGCTTCTCTACAGTGTGAATCCATATAAATGGGAGACGGGCCCTATCCTTAGTCTTGCACGCTTGAAAAGAAAGAAAATAAAAAAGAAGGGAATATGTAACAGGTTGAACTTTTAAAGGGCTCTATGCAGGTGGATCAGGCTGAGCTTCCTTGTTAGTGATGGCTCTTAATAGTGCTACAATATTTGTTTCGGCAGGTTTTCCAGTTCATAGATCCTCATCCTGTAAGGATATGTTTTCTCTTGCTTTTGACTTCTTTCTGTTTCAAAGTTGCAAAGAACCCTTCCTAAAACTGATCCTTCACTGGTCAAAGGATAGGATTGGTTTCTTTTCCATGAGTATTAATAACATTTTTTCCCCCAGGATGCAATGGTCGTGATCTTCCATTAATTCTTGGTTCACAGCCTATGTATTTTCCTTCAGTGAAATAGCCCTTAGATAATTGGCAATAAATGAAGTTGCATTCTCTATCTAGAGGGGAGAAAGACTTCTTGCAGATACTTTTTCCTATCAACAGAGGAAATTAGTTCTTCTAACCATAATGCCTTTTCCCCACGAAACTAGACTGTGCTTATCCTCAGCATTATTTCACATTCTCAAGAAAATTGCTTCTCTGCATCATTAGACTATAACTATAAGGTGTTTTTTTTTAAATAACTGTGTTCCTTCCTTGATTATTGGATAGGAAAGCAGAGAAGGAACATCTTAAATGACAATAATCATTTTCTTTTTCATCCATACTTATGTGGCCTTTAGAACTAATTATTCCTGTATGGAAATTATTGCTTTTAAAGATCCATTTATATGAAATGGATAAAGCATCTCGTTGGAGAAATAGCAAAACACAAACCTAACAATACAGTTTAGTGTCAGCGCTTCCCAAACTGATTTTTTTTCCCTCTTTACCTAAAACCACTTATCAGAAACCTCTTTTTACCCAATGTAGGTAAAATGCTTTTAAGTCAGTTTAAATGAGTTAAATGGGAGTTGGACGGCATACAAATTGAAAAAAATAAAAAATAAAAAAAATGTTCATGTTGTAATTGGGTTGCAATGGGTTTGCATGTCTTTGCCTAAAGAAAAAACACTTTTAGCCAATTTTGAATAATTTACCCATGTTTGGGAAACGTGGGTTTAAAGCAACAGGTGATGTCAAATCAAGAAAATGCACTTTTATATTTTCAATGTCAGGAAATATATTGGAATTGTGTGGCTTATACAATCAAATAAATAAATAAATATTGAGTTCTATGATAAATTGGATAATCAAGGAGAAGGAATACAATAATATGATTTATAGTAGACTAGCAAGCGGGAGACCGAGAGTTCTAGTCCTGCCTTAACCATGAAAGGTTACCCTTACCATGAAGGGTAACCTTGGACCAATCATTCTCTCTCAGCCCAATTCACCTCACAGAGTTGTGCAAAAAATAAAAGGAGGAAGTGTGTTGGATATGTTTGCCATCTTGAGTTATTTGTAAAAATGATTATCAAACTGTTGGGCCCTTTTTTCTGGATTATGAAACATTAACCTGTTTTGACAAGTTCACAATCAAAGATGGTGTAGGAAAAATTATATTTATATGAGTCGCAGTGGTTAGAGTGTAGTACTGCAAACTACTTCTGCAGACTGCCAGCTGCCTGCAATTTGGCAGATCGAATCTCACCAGGCTCAAGGTTGATTCAGCCTTCCATTCTTCCAAGGTGGGTAAAATGAGGACCCAAAATTGTTGGGGGCAATATGCTGACTCTCTAAACTGCTTAGAGAGAGCTGTAAAGCACTGTAACATGGTGTAAGTGCTATTGCTATTTGCTGGAAAATAAAATCTGAATCTTCATCAGATATCGTTACAATTTAAATGTAGCTGCCATGAATTTTAAACCTGTGTAACAGTGAATTCTCTATTCCCAGATTAGACTGCTCTGGTCTGTCTTCTATGAATTCTATAAATTTATTAGCAAAGTTGTTCTACCTGATTTTAAAAGGAATTTTTTGAACCTAGAATAGTATGAATGCTTGGCCGAAGGAAGTCTTCTCAGCAATCCAATATAATTTGTTCCCCACTGCCATTTCAATCAATATATAATTATTAACATGAAAAGCAGGACAAATAAACATGTAGCAGGCTGTTAGGTTATGCCTCATAGGCAGTTTGTATATGATATTTTTTTTGTCTTCAATTTTTTACCTCTTCCTAAAAAGACAAAAAAAAGAGCAATTAAGTTATTCAACAGAGCATTCCTATTGCTGTGGTAAACATCCAGTTATGCAAGCAATGTCATTTTTCAGTCTCTAGCCTAGAGACAAGGGACCCATCAAGTATTTACATGCTTAGATGATCAGATTTTTAACTTCATGGCCTCTAATTAACAACGCACAACACAGTTATGTGCTTGTGAGACTTGATAAAGAGATAGGAAAGTTTTAAGAGCACAGTTGTCCAATTAGGTACTCCAATTTAGAAAAAAAATATTATAATTTTCATGCGGCAGCCTTGGTTTTTCATTTAGTAAAATATTTTAATTAGTTCAATTCATTAAATTGATTTGGAGGATATTACACAACCATACACACACATATGCAAGCAATCACCAATAAATGAAATTGCAAAGAAGTTACTGAAGATTAACACACATTATTAGAGGCCCATTCCTTTTCTGATGCTATTATGACTGGTTAGCATATTTTTCTAAAAAAAAAGAAATGATACAGAATGATATAGATATATATTTAATTTCAATAAAAAGCATTTGTGTAAAAATGTAGGAGACATTTAGAAGGAACTCTGAGAAGTGAATTATCTGGGCTTCCTTTACATTTTCTGTCATCATCTTACAGACAGGTACTTAGGAATTGTTAGCGATAGAGTATATCCCCCAAAGTAAAAGGGTGCACAGTGAAAGGATATGAGATTGGTAGAAATAATATAGGCAGTAGACAATTAAACTGGTGGTGTAAAAGTTTACTTTTACAGTAAATAATATCTATGTACAAGGTCTTCAGCAGTCACAATAAACATTGTCTTCTTACCAGTCCAGTCACACACGATTAGTCATTCCAGTTCAGGTTGCCAATGCACAGCAGCAAAAGCCAAACCTCCCACCAGTATAATAATACAAGAGCATGACAGCAATAGATAGCAAACAGCTATAGAGAGCTAAGGAGAGCAAAAGAGAACTAAGCTAACATTGCACTCTACTCTTATACATTTTACTGTATCTTGTAAGAGAGAGAGAGAGAGAGAAATTCTAATAGAGTAATTGGCTTATAGCTAGGTAGTATCAGTCCATTGACAGAATATTTTTTCTTCTGGAGGGGCTCCATGAGTGGAAAGAGATTTATTTTTCAGACATTCCTTCTGTTCATTCAGCTTTTTGATTGGGGAATTGTTCAGATAGTGTTCAGCCTCTCATTTTTTTCACCTCCTACTGATTTGCTACTGCTTTTCACAACTGGAATTGTTCATGGGGTGTGAACAAAATATGGTCCTTTCTAGGCATGGATAGCCAACCTGCTCAAGGATATTTTGTGACCACAACAAGCTTCTAAGATTTTCACTTTTTTTTTTTAGTCAAAGGTTGTTTATCTCCAATGTGATGCACAACAAGGTATTTATTGATAAAGCCTTCCTAATGGGATGACACTACAATAATGGAAGATTCAAATCCTTATTTAATTATGCTTTGGCTTTTGACCCTAAAGGGATGAAAAATGAGCAGACAATGTGAAAAATCCAAATCTATGCCATTTCCCCCCGTATGATGCAACATTTATCTATACAATCCCCCATAGAAACATTTCCATAAAATTGGAATTTATAATATGATGGAAGGAGAAGATTTATAAAATCAAACACTGTAATTTCTCATTTAATTTTCATCCTAGTCCAGGCTTTGGGTGGAGGGGGTGTGAGCACACCAAAAAAGTTGTGCAATCAAATACTAAACCTGTGGTTTTTTTCTATTAATAGCCTGAAGATAAGGCTGTCGGAGAAAGAATAGAGATGGGACAGCTAATATCGGCTGTGACAGAGCTCAAAACCAGATTAGTAATTATAGCAAAGAAATGTGACAGTTGTGACACTGCAGTTGGAAATAACACAGTATCACAGATGGTAAGAAATAACAAGCGGAATCATAATCATCAAAGCCATAAAATTGATACTGGCCCTTTAGGACATCTAGCGCAACCCTCTCCTCAGTGTGGGAACAAAAATCAAAGCAACCACAATAGATGCATGAATGGGTGAATTCATGCATCTGGAAGTGGAAACCATAACTGGGTAACTAATCTTGATATTGGGAGGGTTTTTTTTCCTCAATATCCCATCAGAATTTGCCCTTCTGTAACTAAAACCCCCCTGACGGGTGTGTGATGTATTTTCAGATAGTTGAAGGTGTCACCTATATCTCCTCTCAGCCTTCTTAAGGCTAAACGTTCTCAGTGCCTCCGCTGTCTCTTTGTAGAGTTTAGTTTCTAATCCCCTGGTGATCCCTGTCTTTCTCTTGGACCTGTTCTATCTTGTTTGATTTTTTAAAAAACCGTGGTTGTTATAGAGTACAGTGCTTGAGCTGGGATTTGACCACACAGGATAAAACAAAACAATTTCTTCCTTTGAGCTGAAAACTATTCTAAAGACAGTGAGGTTGCAAGTTATAGAATTTTAGGATTGAATGGTTCTTTGGAGGTCTTCTTCATATAAAGAACGGTTCTTCTTCTACTTTGATGAAAAGAAGGACTAGGGGTGATGTGATAGCAATGTTCAATATCTCAGGGGCTGCCACAAAGAAGGGGGAGTCAAGCTATTCTCCAAAACACCTGAAGGTAGGGCAAGAAGCAGTGGATGGAAACTAGTCAAGCAGAGAAGCAACTTAGAACTAAGGAGACATTTCCTGACAGAACAATTAATCAGTGGAACAACTCTCCTCCAGGAGTTGCAAATGCTCCAACACTGGAAGTTTTTAAGAAGAAATTGGATAACCATTTGTCTGAAGTGGTGTAGGGTTTTCTGCCTAAGCAGGGGGCTCGACTAGAAAATCTCCAAAGTCCCTTCCAACTCTGTTATTCTATTCTATTCTATTCTATTCTATTCTATTCTATTCTATTCTATTCTATTCTATTCTATTCTATTCTATTCTATTCAAATTTTATATTGAGGGCAGGAATTCTTGACCATCCCAAACAAATGGAAGTCCATTCATTGATTGAAATCCTCCAGGGCTAGAGCACTCTCAACTCCAGGAGGCCGGCTGTTTCACTGTTTAGTAGCTCTCACAGTCATGAATTTGAGTTTGGATCCCACTTTGTAACTTCCACTCGTTAATTATTGACTTATTCTTGGTAGGATTTCAGTCTTTGCTTTCTCTTCTTTAGGCCACAGATACACAATTGCTCATAAGATTTATGTACTTAGCCTTTCACCATTTTTGTTGCTGAGCTTTGGACTTACTTTCGTTATAATGTGGCAATCAGAACTGGACGCAGTATTCCAGATATTGTTTGACCAGTGCAGCTTAGGACAGAAAAATAAATTCTGGTGATTTCAACACTCTTGATGCAGCCAAGGTTGCATTAGGTTTTTACAATTGCAGCACATTGGTGGAACACTCTTAATTTCTCTTAATTCTACTGCCAAGCCAAGTACTTCCTAATATATACCTGTGCATTTATTTTTTCCTACCAATGCAGAATCCTATATTTCTCACCACTGAACTGCATTTTATTGGGAAAGCCCATTGTTCCATACTGTTTTGAAACCTGAAATTGTATTATGTTGTCTTCAGAATTTGATGAACATCCTTTCCCAGTCTGTGACATTATGAAAATGTTGGCCACTTTTGGACCCATGTCAGCTATCTGACTCAAATTAGCACATGTTACTGAATTGGTTATTAATTTATTTTTATTTTTATTTCCCTAAAGAACTCCCCCATCTCCATTTGATTTGTTTCCTAAGTGAAACCCTCACTCTTAAATTTCCTTCTGTTGTTTTCCGTATTTTTTTCTATCTTATTATTTTAAATATCATTGCTGTCTTCTAGAATAATAGCCATTGATAAAAATAATGAAACAGATTTAGGCATGTCACCCCTCTTGGCTGTGTTTCAAGCTTGTAGCCCTATGTTCTTTACAATTCAGGTATAAAGAGATTTGTGAATTGATACTCCATTTGATAGCTGTTTAGTTGTCTAAACCCTTAAGATGTACATCATGACAAAAACAAAATGACCAATAAGCAGCAATGTGAAACAAGGTTATTTTATGAACTAGGACACGCTCGACTCCGATTAGCTTCCAAAATGAGATGCAACAGAATGGCCACGAATGTAAGGTTATTGAAAGGCTGCAGAAGAAAACCCAGAACTGAACTGAATTCTTCTTTTTTTTTTTTTACCAAAGCTTTTAAGCAGTGCCCCTGCCGTAATTCCTTTGCTTTGTTTCTCTTTGTGGTCCATTTCCCACAAATTCTCTCCACTGTCCCCACAGGGTCACAATTACACAGCTTCTACTCTTCTCATTTGCATAGCAGACAATGGGAACCGGAGCTTCCAAATTATGACTTGATTGTTCCATATGGCACTATTGTGGGCTCATAAAGTTTAGGAGAAGAATGGGAGCAGCACGAGCAGCAGCCATCACACGTTGTAGGACTTTTCCCCTCCAGTCCTACCAGGAAGGGGGGGGGGAAGAGGAATGAAGAAGCAACCCTTTCGTGTTGCACTTCCAGACACAAAAGACTGAGGCTGTGATGGTGATCCCTTTCACACCTTTCCAATAAAGAGCCCACGCACGGGAACCAGAGTGTGTACATACTTACGGGTTATGCCAATCAATCATATGATCAAGATAATTCCCTTGGTATTTAGTCCTTCAGTGTAGACCAGGTCAGGAAACAGATTCCACAGGTAATAAGGGGACCATATTTTATTGATATAGGCTGTAGTAACAGAATCTTGAAAGCCTAAAAGCCTAATTTTAGAGAATTAATAGTTGGAGGGGTTTCTTTTTCTTTTTCTGTTCTGAAATAATATTTTGCTAACAGCTCTCCAGTTTCTCCAAGATCATCTCTATTATTTGCTATACTTGGTTAGGAGCATGAATCTTTTTGTTTGTTTGTTTGTTTTTTTCTTTATTTCTTCTCCCCCCCACTTTTTTTTTTTTTACTTAGTGTTTTAGTTATTTAATTTAATTGTAACTGTTTATGGGACTTGGAGCCAGAAAACTCACTGTAAAACTCTCTATGTTTTTTTCAGAAGAGCTTTGCGATGTTGTAGCTAAATGTGTCTCTTGAGATCCTTACTAAGCCCATCGCAGGAGAATTTAATACTGCAGTAAATCCAGTTCACTATGATGTCACTTTTGGAATTTTCTAGGCCAGATACCCCAAGAGGTCAGAACAGAGAGAGAAGCAAAAACAGCATTACTTTCCTAGGGATCATCAAATCCCAATATTTTCTAAAAAAAGGTCAACTTTGCTGATCAACATTCTGATTACCAAAACCTGGAGTCTCTTTCAGATTTAACAGAACAATGAACCCCTCTCAACCTATTTGCATGCCAGAAGATTCTAAAACGAGCTGACCTACAAAAAGTAGCAGAAAACTGCACCACTAACGGGCATTAAAACAGCCTTCGTGGACTCTTATAGGCCCACTATATCATCCTATATGTCCTTCTTTATTAAAGACCGGACATTTAAGTCCTTTCACAATGGCTTTTAGCAGAAAGGTGCAAGTATCAGCAACCAGTTTTACACAGTTATGTCCAGTTGTCTGAATGATAGATCCCATTTTTATGGACTTCAGTGTATATTGCTCTATGGAATATCTCTTTCTTCGCTGTTAGGAAATTATACATTGGATTCATTGTGAAGTTCCATTTTGTAAAGTGGAGATGGGACATCCTGCTCATTCAGGCACCAATTTAATGGGGAACAGGAATAAAATGTATTGGGTCCCTTTCAGTACCAGCAACCAGTTGTACATTGTTATTATGTATTCTTCCTCTACCCATGTTATTGTCAAATGTTCTTTCATTAAGAACTCTCTTTCTTACTTATTCTAAAACCGGAAGAGAGCTATCTCATCCTACAGGAAGCCACCTCAAAAAGTTCTAACCTTACCACCAGAGCATTTAGGTAGATAACTTCTATGGGATATCATTTTTCCATGGTAGAAAATTAATCTTCACAATAAGAGCGTTGAGTTTTCAAGCAGAATACAGAAGAACCTGAGTACTCCCAAACTATATTCATCCTATACTGCTGGCAACCTCCTTTAGAGACCCAGAAGAATTGTGTTTATAATCTGTTTTTTAAATCAAACATGAACACTTTTGTTTAAGCAAAGCACTTTTTAAAAATCCTATCTGTGAACATGATAGAAAAACACATCTACATGATTTTGGAATAATGGAGCTAATAGTCTCTAGACCAAGAACTCGTCAATGATTTTCACTTCATTGTGCCCCTTGGTTAACTTGCTAATCTTTTGAATAGCCAGTTTCAAAATAATGAAAAAGCATTATCTTTCTACGTGCATTTTGGAATACTCAGTTCAGAAGAACAAAGGTACCATTAGAAAAATTGTTCATGTGTTACGTTCCTGCCCCCAGCAAGATATTTCCCATATCAAAGTTCAGTGAGTAGATGGAACGTCCTCCTCAGTTTACCCTCAGAGCCTTTCTAAAAATATCATAATCCCCAGCAAGACACTATTTTAAGAGAATCATATTTGTGGGAATATCCATGGGAGGCTTACTTTTGACATGTGTGCATGTGTCAGTTTCAGATGGCTTGCATAGCTAGTACTGTGTACATTTTAATTCAGAGCTACAGTCCAAAGGGAGCACTTCGGGATTTAAGGACCACAAATTTAAAAATGTAGGATATAGGAAAATGTTCTTTTAGAAACAGTAGTGTATGCCTGAAATAATTCCTTTCAGAGGGTCGTATACCATTTTCTCAGCTTATCGGATCTGATTTTATAAAACCTGGCTGAGATTTTTCTCCAGGGACCTTAATGAACTTGCCACTTTCAATAAACATTCATAGAAATTCTGGCAGCTTTTGCGGAAGGGAAACTCATATAAAAGACTTTTATCTTCACAAAATACTAAAAAAAAAAAAAGAATTCTTCGCCAGAAAACTAAAAGAAAGTGTCAAGATGTGAAATTCAATCAATAAGTGGAATTGAATTATAACACAAAATGGTCGCATTACAGATATGCTGTCTGGACATGTGGTTCTTTTGTTCTGAAAAAAAAGAGAGAAATCACTAGATTTAGAATGTGAATTTGGGACCAATGGAGGAGAAGACAAAGACTTTTTAAAAACAAAGATGGAAATTAAGGTGGTATCTTCCAGTCAACGCGTACTTCATTTTGGAACAGAATTACATAGCACCCATGTCTACACCTCTAAGAAATTTCCATTTTTTCACATAAAAAAATCCAGATATGAAGCCGAAGCTGCCTTCTTCGCCAATCTGAAGCTGTCTGACTTCAACATCATTGACACTCTTGGAGTTGGAGGTTTTGGCAGAGTTGAACTGGTAAGTAACTTTTTATTTATTTATTTCTAAGCGTGCAAAATCTGTGTGGGATTCTTATTTTATTTTTTACTTATTTTTTTTTAGTTTTGCTCACTTGAGGTATAAACTGCGTCCTATTACATAACGAAAGATATATATTATAAAGAGAGGTTAATAAAGTTATCAACCACTGCAGAACTTTCTATTTAACTTTATACAGTAGTACATAAAAATAAAACTGAAAAAATCCTATGACTTGTATGCAATTTCTAATTTGCTTTTATTCATACTAAATGAGATATGGCTCAAGCAATATATTAAAACAAGGATTCCTTTGAATCTAAGAGGATTTGATTAGATAGATGAGAGATGAGAGAGAGAGAGAGAGAGAGAGAGATGATAGATAGACAATTTTTTCTTAATGCTATTTGCTTTGTTCTTGATCTTTACCACTAAATTCAAACTGTGTTTACAATTTGCAAAGGAATTATGAAATAAATGACAATATTTTAGTGAACTTTTACTTTTAACTTATTGTTTCAGTTTTGCATATTCAGTATTTAAACTATTTATTATATTTTATCTGTTTACCTAGCAGATGTAAAGATATATATTTTGTTAAATATACTGAGTGCGAGCTATAGAGGTAATGTAAATAAAATTATGTTGAGCTGTACTATATGTAGCCAAAAGCAGAGAGGGAAAATATCAACAATCAAAATGTAATTTCTTGATAAACTCTTTGTCAATATAACTCTATGTTAAGAGACTTGGAAATGTAGTTGAGTAACTGCAATTATGTAAACCCACTGACTGACATCAGTAAAGAGGATTCCCAGAATATGACACCAGCCAGACTTAAGGAAACCCTATGAAGTAAAGGGATATCCTTTCCATAAAAGTAGCACAAGTAAGCATGCCTAACATTAATCAATTGAACAAGTGAGATAATTGTAAACGTAACATTTATAAACATGCAAGAACCCCATTGTTATATTTTAAACTCAGATGCATTTCATGAAATTTACTCAACAGTGGTTCTGGTCAAAGTACAAGTTGAAAGCAACCCTAGTACCTAAAGCAAAACAGAAAGACCATAAACATAATAAGGAGAAGGGAGCTGAGCTGGCGCAGTGGTTAGAGTGCAGTACTACAGGCTACTTACATTGACTGCTGGATGCCTGTAATTCGACAGTTCAAATCTTGCCAGGCCCAAAATTGACTCAGCCTTCCATCCTTCCCAGGTTGGTAAAATGAGGACCCAGATTGTTGGGGGCAAGAGGCTGACTCTGTAAACCGCTTCGAGAGGGCTATAAAGCACTAAAAGTGGTATATAAGTCTAAGTGCTATTGCTAGTGCTATACATCACAGCTAACTGATACACTCTAATAACATCTGCATGGACATGCCCCAGCCTATCACAAAGCCAGGTTTTCAAGATTCATATAAAGGCTCATGGGGTTGGGCAGTTCAAATGTATGGGGAGATGCTGTTCTGGAGAGCAAACATCAACAAAGGAAGCACGCTTCCTAGGTCCCATTAGATAGTATACTTGAAAGTTGGGAGAGGAAGGATGCCCATTGTAGCTGATCTTCTGGGATGGGCAAAAAAAGTGGAAAGATGCTAGTCCCTCAGACAGCCTACACCATGAAGGGCTTTGAAAGTAAGAACCAGCACTTTGAATTGTACCCAGAAGCTCAATAGTAAGCAGTGAGACTCATGTAGCAGAGGAGTTACATGACTGCACTAAAGTATACCCATAATAGTATAACCATTGGATTCTAGACCAGGGATCTCCAACATTGGCAACTTTAAGACTTGTGGACTTCAACTCCCAGAATTCCTCAGCCAGCTTTCCTTTGCTGGCTGAGGAAGGTTGGAGATCCTCTTCTAGGCCACTGTCCATCCAAATAACACTTAACCCAAAATTTCACTTACTCATGTGTTTGCCATTGATTTTTAATTTAATAGATAGACAGGTGATAGATAATAGATGATAGACAGACAGACAGATGGATGGGTGGATAGATGATAGAAAGACAAAGAGAGAAAGAGGCAGAGAGAGAGACTATTTAGGATTGAATGGAAAGTAAGCATTTCACTCCTAGGCCACTATGCTACTCCAATGTGATGCAGCAAAAACTGTTCAAAAATATACATCCATCTAGCTTTACACATACCAAATAGCATTATTTCTATATCTGAGTGAAAATAAAAATAAAACTTATTAGATGAGTTCACAGCCATAACACATAGCTGCATAGGACTGGCTGATGTGAGTAAAAGATGATTACTAGGTAGAAGGTTGACAGGAGGCAGTAGTAGTAAGAGCTGAATAGTAAAAAGATCAGGAAGCCGTATAGCAAATGGAATTGTCATTATTGCCTCTTTATCAGCAACTAGCTGATGACCCAGCCTTGCACGTTTTTTGTTTTTGTAAAAGAAGTGTTTGTGGTGGCATCTCCTCTGTGTGGAAGGCCAGGTGCCACCCCTGTGGTCCTCTTCATCTTCACCCCCTTCTTCCTCTTCATCTTCATCCCCTCCTCCTCTTCATCTCCCTCCTCCTCTTCATAATGTTCCTTCCCCTCCTTCTCTTTCTCCTCCTCCCCTCCTGTTGATTGTATTGTTTCCCCTCCTCCTCCTGCTGGTCTTCTTCCTCCTCTTCTTCCCTCCTCCTCCTGTTCATTGTCTTCTTGGCCCTCCCCCTCTTCTTCCTCCTCTGTGCTCCTTCTTCTCCTTCTCTTCATCGTCTTCTTTCCCCTCCTCCTTTTCTCCCCTCCTACTCCTCCTCTTCTTGGTGTTGATCATTTTCTTGCCCCTCTCCCTCCGTGTTGCTGTTCTTCTTCCCTGCTCTTCCTCCTGTTAATTTTCTTGCCCCTTGCCCTTCTTCCTCTTCTTTGCTCTTCTTCTCCTTCTCCTTCTGTGCATCATATTCTTTCTCCTCGCCCTCCTCTCCCCTCTTCCTCTTCCTCCTTTTGTTCCCTTCCTCCTCCTCTTCTTGATGTTCTTCTCTCTGTTCTTCCTCATCTTCTTCCCTCCTCCTCTTCATCATTTTCTTGTCCCTCACACTCACCCTCCCCTTCACTCCTGATGCTCCTTGTCCTCCTCTTTACTGTCACTCTAGCAACTTCCTTCTGTTGTTGCCTCCTCTTCCTCCTTGTCTTCATAGTCTTTTCCCTCCTCCCCCCTATGTCCTTTCACACCAACCCACAGTTGGTGAAGTTGCCAGGCACCGTTCTCCCGCCGCCAGTGCCATCCTCTCCAGTTGGCTTCCACCCAGCAGCATCAGACCCTGTCCACTAGAGCTACCGGCAGCAGCTCATTTGAGCATTGGCATTGCCGCTATTCCCGTGCTTTGAGAGCTCTGGTGGATAGAATGAGATGCTATGTGGAGGCCGACTGAGGAAAGGCCTCCAAAAAGTGAGGAGGAGGCGAGGATGGCGGCACGGGGGAAGGGTGGGCGGCAAGGTGAGGTAATCTTTGGTTCAGCATGATAGGAGCCACATGTTTGGTGGGCTGGCGGAAGCAGGGGAAGAGCAGGCAGCAAGGTGAGGGAGTCTGTGGATGAGCATGAGAGGAAGCATATGTTTTCCAGGCTGGCGGCTGCGGGGGAATTGTGGGCATCGAGTTGAGTGAGTGTATGGGTTGACGTGAGAGGAACCATTTAAAAAGGGGCTGTGCTAGTGCTGTGCACACACATGCACATGCACAGTACAGGTTTTTAGGTTCTTTTCCTCCCTTGGTGGGGTGTGTGTGTCCTATTTGCCTCCCTTTTGGGGGGACAAAGAGGGAGAAAAAAATGCTAGTGACCCCCCCCCCCACAGTGCTGATTTTGCCACCCTAAGGTAGGTATGTGGCAAATTTGGGGGAGATTGGTGCAGAGGTGTGGATTTGTATAGAGCACATACAAACCCACAGCCTCTGTTTTGTATATATAGATAATAGCCATACAAAAGTCAAGGGTCTATATATCACTGTGTACTGATGGCATCGCAATCGTGGGATTAGGAATAACCAACTCATTCTTCTGATCCATCTGTACATCCCCGTTAGATTCTCATAGCAGAACAATAACTTAAAAATGGCTCGTGGCTCCTGGCTCATGTGAATCAAAGTTCAAAGTTCAAAGCCTTTATTGTCATTGTACATCATGTATTGAACAAAACTGAATCCCTGGCAGCAGTTGGAAGCTGCTTCCGTAGAAATAACCAGGCCATCTAGGTTAATGCTGTTTAACCTCAGATACTTTAAGATGTGTTGCTGTGGAATTCTGGGAGTTGAAATCCACCCCCCTTAAACTGCTGAGGTTGAAAAACTAGTTTAACACCTTGTTTTATTAATATAAATATGGGCCAAAAGAGAAATATAAAATGCCCGATTTAGCATGTTTGTCTATTTTTGGGAACAGATAATATAGAGACCGTGATGTATAAGAAATGGAATATAATAATTTCCTTCAGCAAGAAAATATAATTATGTGGCACAAGCTATTCAAATATATGCAGCCAGATAGCTTTATCGTGTAACAAGTAGCATTATTTCTTTTTTTCCCCAAGTTTTTTATTTTATATTACTTATACATCTCAACGTGTGAACAGTGTGGTACCTGGCTACCAACCATTTAATACAAATAAACATAATATTATTGCTCATAGTTATTACATTTCATTTCCATTGTTTCATATTGTTTAAACCTGTCTAATGCTCCCATCATTCAATTTCTGAGCCTCCCTTTTGTTATTACTTACTTATTATTTAACATTTACATGAAGCTGCTGGGGGAGATCATCCGTCGCCATGGGGTTGGGTACCATCAGTATGCTGATGATACCCAGTTGTATATCTCTACCC